>VDFB02375763.1:0-33694 GCA_007258455.2 Sequoia sempervirens | reverse complement strand
ATAGTTCTCTTGTCTCAAAGCTAGAAGCAACCATAGAAATGGAAGAGCGGCTAGAAATCCACCACAATGAGGCAACCTTCTTTGGATTCTAGAAGTAGGAAACCCCACCTGAATCACCATGCACACCTACTCCTTGCCAATGGCCAAGGGGCCAGACCCGAGGAGTCCTACTGAATAAATCATCCATTGCCAGCTTGGTTTCCTAAATAAAGACTATATTAGGATACTGGGATTCAATTAATCTATGAATAGATTTTTTCCTAGGGATGCTATTCATACCCCTTACATTCCAAGAAATGACAATCATTTATGAGGTTGGGAGAAATGGAAATCAATGGTCTTAACAGAACCAGATTCCACCAAAGTCTCACCAATCAACTTCACTTTTACTTGATCCAACTTTCACCCTGCCTTCGAGATTTTCTCTACAAGCCCTTTCTTAAGGGGTTTTTGAAGTAACCCCAAAGTCTGTGAAGCACTATTGCTCTTGTCATGATCCAGAGCCCCCTTTGCTGGAAGAGGAATAGATTATGTCCCAGCACCAGTACCCATATGAACCTCACTACCACCTGAGTCTTGACCACCTAGAATTTGAGCAAGAACATCAATATCCATCTACCTTCCTTGTTCAACCTCCGTAGGCATACTCGAATTCTCCTATCCTCCATCAACAAGCATTGTCGCATCCTTTGTCCCTTCTCCCAAGGAAAGATCAACTAGAATTCCCTCTTCCTGAAGAAAACCCTCGAAAACCTCAAATCTGTTAAAATTGTCTTCATTTTGTCTATCTCTCCAAGTCCTTTTCTGTCCTCTCCCCTTATTATGAGATTTTATAGGAATAAATCCTTCCTTATCCACATTCACCTCAGGCATAGGTGCCTTCCCCTTATCCTTCCTAGGAACATAACCATAAGGGGCTGACAAATATGGAGTGTTAGAGAGAAACCGAGGACATTTCCTTTGCAAATGTCCATACTCATGGCACAAACAACATTTGAAGGGAAGAGTCTCATAGTCCAGTTGTTGGATCCAAGAAGAAGTACCTAGGAAAATTTTAATAGAATCTGGTAAAGGGTTATTCAAATCAACTTCAACAAAAATTCGAGCAAAAGAAATTACATTTATATCCTAAGTTTGTGTAGCCGATCCAACTGGTTTGCCAAGCAAGAGAGCAGTAGAATGCATAACATCACTCTTCCAAAATTTGAGTGGAAGTTTGGGAAGACGAACCCAAACTGGGACTCTAGAAGGAAGTTCCTCTGTTGAATTGAACTCCGCATGCCAGGGTTTGACAAATAACCCAATCTTGTTGAAGAAATAGGGACCTCCCTCAAAAGCCTTATGTCTATCCAACATGCACGAGAAAACAAGTATAAAATAATTATTAGCAGTAATAGGATCTCCATATCCCCTTTAGGATTCCAAACATGTCGTTCCCACATTTCTAAGACTGATAGGGAGAGCCTAAGCCCCATAAATTTGTAGATTAAAGCATGATCCGACCAATATGAAATGTCATCCGAAATGGTCTCTGGCTTTAAAACTAGCATAGGACGATCCTGGCTCCTAGCCAAGCATCCATTCACTTTCTTAATGTGAGAAGAGCCATTAGCATTTGTAGACTCCTCCCCCAAAACCCTAGTTCCATACCTCGAAGAAGAGGGATCCAAACTCATCATGGTCAAGTCCATTATAAAAGGGGCAACACCTACCCCAGCCATGCCAATAACAAAGAGCACAACACCAGGTGTATCCACCAATGCTAAACAAAGAAGATAGTAAAAAAAGAAACAAACCCAACACCCAAATAGACAGTCGCCTCCCCTCACCACAACTAGCAAGGAAAATAGGAAACCAACAATTGCAGAGAAGGAAGAGCCTCCCCACAATTCCTAGCACAAAATCCAACCCCCAAAAATCAACAACACCCCTCGCCAAACACTACTCCACCGTCCACGAGCGTAGAAACCATATAGTGCAATGAAAACGTTGCTAGGGTTTCCCCTAGCCTGCATGCAAGCACATAACGCCTTCCTGCAACCCGCCCATGAAATGATCTTAGGACTTATCTAATCTTATGCTAAAGACAAGAGATACATATTCTTCTGCTAAAGAAAAACAAGACGAGACTACCTTACTCTTAAATGTTGACCATGGAAATCATCTTCTTTTTTTTTTTTTCTAGGTTTGAGGACTATGGGTTAACAAATATTGTTGTGAAGGATCCTCACAATAAGTTACATGCAATATATCACCTTTTTAGTATATTTTATTGATTTATATTTTCAAAAGTAAGTTTTTTTGTATTCAATTTGAAATAATCCATAAGATAAAGCTTTATATGATGCAAGATGCAAAAATAACATACAAATTTATTATGTGATGCTAGTGCAAATGACAAAAGAGGAGTCTCTTTTTTTATGAAAAAGATAGTAAAATTTTATGGTATGGTGATTCTATTGTTACTATTAATAGCATTATCAATAGTGGTAGATCTAATATGAACATGAATAAAATGTCTTTTCATCTCCTTGAGCTCTCTATCCTGATGATGGATCATAGAGTGTGATCCGAAACGTTGATCCAAAAAAGCTTACACAATCTAATCTAGAAATAGCTTCTCTAATAGAAAATGGTCTACTAGATCATTCCTCTAAGAGTAATAACAATCCTTATCCCAAAACACATAAACATCATATTGTGTTTACATTAATAATCTTAAATCAAACAAATCGATAATATCTACATAATATTTTTTTTAGGGCATCTCAAAATCAATAGTATATTGTCAACGAACTCTTGGTTTGTTGGTGAAATTAAATGGTTCTAAATGAGCCCACTAGGGATCAAGTCTTGCTAAATGTAAAGCCTCAACATCATAAAAGATGAGGTGGGAATTGTACTCCAAACCAATTTGATAGAATGAATACCCCTCAATACTTAAATCTTAGCCAAAGAACTTTCAACAATAAAGACTCTTGATTTTGAATAGATACAAATTCTTTGTATACAATATAAAATCCTTCATAAAATTATTATGTACATAATTAAAAATTTATATGTTTTACTATTATCATCTCAAATGGAAAACTTTATAAATGATTGAAATAGTAAATTTGTATTGCACCTAAGCATGCCCATTACATATTGAGATGGGATTTCTATTCCATGGGTTTCGTCCCACCTTAACCAATTAATAAACAATAAATATAAATCATTTATTAAAAAAATAAGAAAAGACTGAAACCCTTATCCGACCATCACATGGTTATAGCGCAAGACAAAGTCATCCGAGTGGGTGCAGGACCTTATCTCTAAGCTTAGAGGTCTGAAAATTTCCACCGCGTCAAATGGCGTCCTTCGAATAAAACAAAATAGTTTTTTTCACCAAATATCAATTTCCCTCACAACTTAAGGCTAGCGGATAAGGAAAGAAGGGCTCTCTTCTCTTCGAACACAAACTACGAAGAGCAAAGGAGAAAAACCAGGAGAGATTTCTTGTAATGGCGATGAATTTAGCCACAACAACGACCCCTTCGTGCTCCTCTTCTTCTGCAGCCCATAAAGGGGGAAATTTCTCACAAGGTACAGCAATCCCTTCCTTTTGTCTAAAACCCAAAACCCCAATTTGTTCTTCGTCTTTTTCTTCTGTCTCTGCATTTTCACTTCACACAAACAATACCAGAGGTTTTAGTCTTTCACTAAAAACTGGCACTAAGCCCTTCCGGCTGACTGTCCGGGCGGCCAGGGGGAAATTTGAGCGAAAGAAGCCGCATGTTAACATCGGCACTATTGGCCACGTGGACCATGGCAAAACCACCCTGACTGCTGCCCTAACAATGGCCTTAGCCTCCCTCGGTGGCAGTGCCCCCAAGAAGTATGATGAGATCGATGCGGCGCCGGAGGAGCGCGCCAGAGGGATTACTATTAACACTGCTACCGTGGAGTACGAGACAGAGAATAGGCATTATGCTCATGTGGATTGCCCTGGCCATGCTGATTATGTCAAGAATATGATTACCGGGGCCGCACAGATGGACGGGGCGATACTGGTCGTGTCCGGGGCGGACGGTCCAATGCCGCAGACCAAGGAGCACATTCTCCTTGCCAAGCAGGTAGGGATGATTTAAGTGGGTAAATTTGGCAATTGGTTACTTTTAAGTTCTCTGCCGACATATTTTATAGGATAAGAGCTATTAGGAACTTCATCTGATTTTAGATTAGTGGAGCATATTCTGCTCGCAAAGAAGGTAGTGATGATTTCAGGGGCTAATGTTTTCCAATTGTTAAAATTCTTCGCCTATATAGTTAATAGGATAAGCGTTATCTTGAATTTACTGTTACATTAGATTAGTGGAACATATTCTGCCTGTAAAGCAGCTAGGGATGATTTTGGTGGCTAATATTTTCCAATTGGCTGGTTTTTGTTCTTTACCAATATAAGTAATAGGATAAGAGCTATCCTGGAAATTCCTGTGATATTAAATTAGTGGAGCACATTCTGCCTGTGAAGCTGGTAGTAATGATTTTAGCGGCCAAATTTTTTGAATTAGCCGTTTTTATTCTTATGCCAATATGAGTAATAAGTTAAGGGCTATCTGGAAATTCCTGCGATAATAGAGTAGTGAAGCATATTCTGCCTGTGAAGCAGGTAGCTATGATTTTAGTGGCTAACCTTTTTCAATTGGTTGTTTTTATTCTCTGTCAATATAATTAATAGGATAAGTCATAAGGGCCGTCTGGAAATTCTTGTTATGTTACATTATTGGAACATATTCTGTTCATGATCAATGTAGTGGCCAATACTTTCCAATTGACTGCTTTTAATTCTTCGCTTATCTAGAAATTCCTGTGATATTAGATTAGTGTCACATGTTTCAGCTCCACCATTGAACTTAGACTTCACTATTTTATCCTTGATGATGGGTCTATCCATAATCAGGTATCAGTTTCTACTTTTTTATTCCTAATGAGGGGCCCAGTTAAGAGTCACTCTCTAATTCCAGATGATGTTAACTATCGGCTGTCTGACGATGGGTTCAGTACAGAAACCTAAACTGCTGGACATTAATCTGATATTGCAGGAATTTCTGGACAGCTCTTATCCTACTATACATGGTTGGGTAAGCTAACCTGGAAACTGAAATGTAGGTAAATTGATATTGATACAACTAGAGTATTTATGTAAGGATGAAACTTGATAAGTAAAGAAGAACAGGATTGCTTCATTTGGTGACTGCTAATCTGCTATTTTGAGTTTTATCCTTAGTTTTTTGACAAAATATAGATAACTCTAGTTTAATGGGAAGCGAACTTGGAGCAAAAGATTACTTTATTTTAGTGACTGCTAATTGATAATTAACAGTAGAAAAGTTGTATAGAGATGCATTTTCAGAAGCAAAGAAGCAAAAAATTGCTTCATTTTAGTGACTTTTTAATTAGCTATTTTTGTTTTTTATTTAGCGTAATGTAGAGATCTGCAGTTGTGTGTAGAAAAACTTAGAGAAAAGGATAACATAAATTTTTGACCGTCAATTGACTGTTTTTCTTAGTTGTTTGAAAATATGTGGAAACATTGATAATAATTAACACTAACATAGTTGTGTAGAGATGAAACTTATGAAGCAAAGATGAAAATAATTGCCTCATTTTATTGTCTTTTAATTCACCATTTTTCTTAATCGTTGCATAAGATTGTAAACAATTATAGTTGTGGAGATGAATTCTTGAGGGAAGGCATTGGCTGATTTTAGTGACTGCCAATTGATTATTTTCTCTAATTGTTTGACTTTGGAAAAATCTACATAATTTGATATTTGAGATTTCAAGCTTCTGCAATTTATACTGTTAAAGAATAGGTTTTTCACTATGTTCCATGGTGTTTCTGGGACAGGGACAGCGGGGGACAGCTGGGACGGGAGACCCTTTTATAGGGTACAACAATTAAAAATATAGGAAATTCCAATAATTCACATATAAGGCATTTCACATATACACTGTAGAACCTAAGTTACCTGTTCGGGTATGGGTGTGGGTATAGGTACTAGATGTCATGTCCCCGCACCTTAAGGGTTCCGAATGCTTGTTGATGTGTAAAAGTGTTTGTTAACACAAATCCAAATTTTTAATAATATTAAAATAAAATAAATTTAAATTATTGATTAATAATATTTAAATTTAAAAACCTCTTGCTGGCCGACCCAATTGGGAAGGCATTCTTGGAAAGCATATATATAATTGTCATTTCTTGTTTTGAGGATATCATCTACAGTTTGGACGAATAGTCTAGCCTTGATTAGGGACAAAAACCTCTACAAGGTTGCTCAAGGTGGGACTCTCATCTCCCTTGCGGCTGTAGAATCTTACCCTCTGCATTTGCATGATTTATTCCTATTCATTGTAATTCACCATTGCCAAGATTGAATTGAGGAGTAGCGAAATAAGCTAGGTGGTGGAGCCCCTAGCTTGCACCACCCCTTGCGGGCTACAAAATTTCCACTGGCTAGCAACATACTATGCTACTGGGTAGATTGGCACCACTGGAAGGGCGACAAGCATTCTCATGAATCCAACTCGACACTCACACCTCTATCGTGGAATCCATAAGCCTCAACAGATTGATATCATTTCATTTGCCTACTTTGGCCGTGCAAGTTCATGCTTCCATTGGGAATCTCTTGGGCAATCATCACTTTTCTATCTGAGACGGGAATCTACACTACATTGACCTCACATTCCTAAGTTTGAGTTATATCATCTGATCGTGTTTGTTGTTACTTCTAGAGATAGACTCAAAACAGATAATATTCTGCTATTATTGGCAAAGGTTGTTGTAAACTCGGCAAGTATTACTGTTTAGCATTTCAAATTGAATGATGTTAAGTTTACTGAGTAGGAGCTCACTATTGCCGTTATCTATATATTGATGTATGTTATTGGAGTTATTGTCACTTGTAATTATCAAAATACTGCTATTGTGAATTTGAATTGCCTATGACATTTGCATAGACTTGTGTGTAGTTTCTTTGTGTTAACTTCAATTGGGTATTTGGGTAGAACTAATATTAAGTGTTGTGTATCTGATTTGGCATCTTTAAGTGGTATCAGAGCTTGGCCTCTTGCCAACCTGTGTACATTCTGTGTACATTTTCATTAGTGACAAGGATTTGAGATATCATCTCAGAGAAAAGAAGAAAGCCATGGGTGACAAAGATGATGAAGGGCAACCGTTTGTTAGGAAGTCCAAAGAGTTCCAATCCAACATGAGGGAAACCATGGTGGAAATGGTCCAGCTGTTGAGAGGGTTGAACCAACAACTAGTTGTTGGTAAGATAGTGCAAAACGGTACTGAGGGCAGCAGCTTAGTGGTGATGAAACCAACAACCTCTTACCAAGATTTTCAAGGCCAAATTCCTTGACAAAAAGGCAGAAATTGAACTAGAAGTACCACTTGAAGAAGAGGAGGATATTGCCAGATTGCATAACGAATACCATGCTCTAAGTGCAGCCATTCGTAGAGATATGACCTTCACAAAATTCAATGACATGAAAACAAGAAGAGGGCATAGGAGGAGAAGGTATGAAGATAGGAAGGACATATGACATCACTTGGGCAAGATCACCGTTCCAACTTTTGATGGATCTGGGAGTTCATCAACAAGGGCTTGGTTGCAGAAATTAGACACATATTTCTCTTTGAATCCCATGTATGAAAGAGAAGCCATCAAATTTGCAACCTTACATCTTGAGGGTTTGGCCCATGAATGGTGGTATCATGGGATGGTAACACAAGGCCATGACTCCATCAAAACATTGGAAGAATTTAGTTAGAGGTTGACTGAAAGATTCGATTGAAAGGATCCAAAAATTCATTTCCAAGAATTAGCACAGTTGAGGCAAGAAGGTAAGGTGGAGAACTATGTGGCTGAGTTTGAGAGATTGGCAGTGATGGTTCCAAATGTGACAGAAAGAAGACCCATAGTCCTCTTTGTTGAAGGCTTGTTTGAACCCCTCAATGGTTTGGTGAAAACATTTGATCCTAGCTCACTACAAGATGCCATTAGGAGAGCTCTGAATTTGGAAGACTCAACAATTAAGGGCAGATCATACTCTGACAAAGCACCACTTGTTGTGACCAAGAAGTTCCCTTAAAGAGACATTCCACCTTCAAGGATGGCACCACCCAAACCTAACCAATCAGACATATCCAAGAATGAGCTTCGAAGGAAGAAGCTATGTTTCGATTGTAGAGAGCCATGGCAGCCAAGTTATCGTTGCTTGGGGAAGGGTCATATACATTACATTGAGGTAGCTTCTGATGAGGTGAAGAAGAGGCTGATCCAAAACTAGCTATGATCGAAGAAGAGCATGAGTCTAAAGAGGAGGGGCATCCAGGAGGAAAACTTGTAGCCCTATTAGGAGCACCAACGTATCATTCATTTTGAGTCAAGGGGGTCTTATAGGGACAACGATTGACTATTTTAATTGATAGTGGGGCCACCCACAATTTTATTGATCAGAGGTTAGTGGCCAAATTGGGATTGAAGACGAAGGACTTTGAAGGATTCAATGTCACAGTGGCTGATGGCTACACTCTTCCCTGCAATCGAAGGATTCAATAGCTGAATTTGCAACTTGGTGGTCATAAGATGAGAGATGATTTTTATGTGATCAAGATAGGTGACACCAAGATGGTTCTTGGAGTGCAATGGCTGCACTCACTTGGAGAATACATGCAAAATTACCAAACAATGGAGCTTAAGTTCAAGTCTAATGGGAAGGAGGTAGTCCTTTGTGGCCTTTCCAATGGAGGCACTATGGTGGTGTCAGCTAAGCATATGGAGGGAGCATTTTGTAGAGATCAAGTTGCTTGGGCAGCCAAATGCTTGATCACAGATACACAGATTTCCAAGGAAGGGAAGACTTCCATGTTGACATTTAGCCCATCTTGGAGAGTTATAGTAAGGTCTTTGATGATATACCTCATGGACTACCTCTGAAGAGGGGTTTCTAGCATGTGATTGAGCTTGAGGAAGGGGCAAAACCAATCATCACTACACCCTACTGTCATCCGTGAGTATATAAGGAGGAGATAGAGAAAACAATTAAGGAGTTACTTACCTATGATAGAATATATAACTTTGCCCATGGAAGTACCACCAAGTATGAATGTCTATCTTGTATTTGTCTTGAATAGCGCAAATACTATGATCTTGTGACAATACGAACTTGCCAAACTTAATCCTTACATTATCACTTTTGGATTTGGGAAGATTCTTCATAGTGCTTTTTTGTACTCTTTAGCAACTTCTTTGTTTTTGTATGGTGCCATTCTTAGGCATAGAATGTATCTTTGTGTTGTAATATTTGGGGGATAATGCATATGCAAGGAAATGCAAAGTTGTAGTCATCTTGTTCTAATGGACAAGAATAACTTTTCCCACTCGAAGGAAAATATTTCTTTGGATTCATTCCCCTTCTTTGCTATTATGGATTTTATTTTTTCTAATATAGAGTCCATGCCATCATAGATTCCTCCCAAACATAATCATTTTGGATCAACAAATCTGATCATCCTCATGATGGGCTTGTTGAAACTCAAGATAGGGTCCACACGAGCCTATCAATCATCATTCAAGATCAATGATTTGACCTTTTGGGCCCTTGCTCAATTCATTTGCCTCTACAGACTCCATTTGTCGCAAATGACAATGGTGCTCAACATCTCTTGAACCTTCACAAGTCATCTAAAAATAAATTTGTGATGTGAATCAAGTCTTAGCAACCAATGTTGTGTAAAAAATGAGTTTATAACAAATAAAAATACAAATAGATAAATATGTCGTGAACTAGGTTTAAAATAAATACTAAAATTTCATAAATTTACTTTCAATAACTCCAAATTGGAGGAAGTCATGATACCTTGTCACACATGATGTTTTGTCATGAACATCTGAATCTTCTCACCCTCAATATATATTATTTTCATCCAATCTTTTGCATCACCAAGTTTAGGGAGTGTGTGATACATGATGTCCAAAAAATGTGCTCATACCTTTCCTCAACCAAAGCACTTTCTGCCCTACGGTTTTTTGCATTGTTCATTATGACTTGGACAATGTTCTTAGCAACCAGCATCTTTTGTATTCAATGAGGATTTTGGAAATGAACTTTGCATCCTTTAGTTGCCCCTCACAATCAATTGCTTTAGTCAAGGGACATTGCAATGACATTTATTAAAGGTTTTCTTGCAATCTTTCCATCCATAAGAAATTATGAACACTCTTATTTCAACCTATGCTTTCCCATGTTTTTGGGATAGAGACGATAGGGGATGGGGGATGAGTTTTATGGAGTCAATTTTCAGGGGATAGTAGAGCACGACTTTAAAAAAGGAAATTTACAAAAAATAAAAAAATTTAAAAAATGTAAGGAAATTTCAGATATTCATATGATAACATTAATAAAGCATTCATGATAGACATTATAGAGCCTTAATACATAACATTAGACTTGAATTGAGATTTCACATGAGGATTGACAAACAAATTAACGAAATTTAAATGCTTTCATTGTCTATGTGCTATATTATATAAAATTTGAACTACAAAATGACAAAAACATATACAATATGTAGCCGTCCATAATCAACATCTGCCTTTGATAGGTTTGCATCAAAATTGGAGTATGAGTTTGAGTCATTGTCACTATGAGGGGCTACCTCATGCAATGGAATGTCACTATGAGGGGTTACCTCATGCAATGGAATATGAACCAATCCCTCTTGTGTCTCCTCATTGTCCTATATAGCATCTTAGGGATTAGCATCCCAACCTAAGGCTAGAGTTTGGTGATACTTAGGGTCTATTGATCCTGGAGCCGCAAGACACTATGTAAGGTCACCAACTTCTTTGATTGTCTAGAGGTAAGGTTCTTCCTTTTGATTGGTTGGATGAAGTTATATGTGGACCAATTCCTCTCTATAGTAGAGGAATTGACAACTTGTGAGAGGAGGTGAGTGGCAAGTATCTTCAACTTTGGTACATCCTTGTCATGACACATTCACTCTCCAATAGGATTGATTTGAGATAATGTAGCTCTATTCATCTTCATCTCCGCCTTGCTAAAGGTTGGAGAATGAAAATTGACAAAGACAAGCCATTGTATGCAAAATAAAGAAGACTCCTCATTAGTATACATTTTTGAAGGGCCTTCATGAGCCTTTCTTTCATATTTTCACCATGAGGTGGAGGCACTCTTTCAAGCCTAGCTACATTCCATTTGGGATTTAGAGCATCAATGGCCATATGAAGTTGGGTGTTCATAGTGTTCCATGGGCCTAAGATGCTCCTCACAAATTTCCAAAATAGGATCATTTCTATAAATGGATTGCTTTATCTACCCAAGCATGCTATCAAAGGTGTTCTCCTAATGCTCTATTGCCTTCTTTCTGATGTTATTCTCCTCTTCTTACTGTTTTTCCTTCTCTTGCTCTTCTTCCTCACAAAATAGAAAATTTCAAAATAAGTTTTATTTGTTTTTGTTTTGGGGGTTGTTTTAGGTTTAGGTATTGTTTAAAGGGGTTTGGGGGTTCTTGTACACTCACCCATCTCTTTTTGTTTTAATCAAAATTGTGTTCTAAAAAAAATCACCAAAAAAGTGCTTAGGATTTCCTATTTTTCTAAAAAAGGGAATGGGGTGGGGAGGTTTCCTACCCATCCTCGCATCCTTGAAATGTCCCCTTTAGTGGACAAGCCGATTTCGAGCAAGGGATGTGTCCTTGAGGAGCATATATTTCAATCCATGAATCCCTTATTGGTTCCAATGATGTCTCTACAATTTTGTCTTTTACTAATAAGGTGGTGTCCATCTTCTCATACCCAAGACTTTGTTTGAGTAATTGTCATTGATGTCAAAGGTTCTTGCAAGTCCAAAAATTTCATTGATAACAAAGAAGATAATCGCTGTTCAAGAAAGAAATCGTTGGTGAAAATATGAAGGCCAAAGGCAACTAATCGCTGCAATGAAGAACTAAATTTAGTTGGTTTCTTTATGAAGAATATTAATGCTGGCCGACCTGATTTCTCATGACATTTTCATTGAAGAAATATTCTTAATAAAAGAGGCCAACCTCCTTGTGTATAGTGCCCAACTTGGATTGTTTAAAGTGCAAATAAATATATTAAGATTGTGGCCAAACTCCTTATGTAACCACCCACTTTGGGTATTCATTTTTTAAATTGCAAAATAATAATTTTTAAATAGGTGCCGACCCCTCAAGTGGTGCGCCCTAGGGCCTAGGTTATGGTGACAGCGTGTGTATTTAAGAGTTGCCTCTCTTTGTAAAAGACATACCTTTCCAATTAGTCGCGCCATTTGGAGAAGCTATAAGAAATGTTTGTGGATAGTTTTTTTTTTTGGATCTGTAAGAGAGAATTTATTAATAAAGATGAAAAGCTTACATAAATGGCCAGCCGTGGGTAGCATGCAACAATGCCTTTTCTAACATGCTAACAATCATATTCCTACTGGCTTCTGACGCCTAAATCAGATAGGTAATCTACCCAACGGCTAAGGATAGCAGATTATCCTTAGTTTGAGTTGCGATCAACACCAATCTTGTTATGCGATTGCAATTGCATTCTAATCCAGTTTAACTCATTCCGGATTTTCTTTTTCTTTTCTGCACTTCTTGCTCCTTGAGAATCAGCCTGTGCAATGCTCACATCATCTGATATGAATGATCTTTTACCGTTGTTTGTTGTTTTTGAAGGAGATTTGGCTGTTGGATCCGAGAGTGCAATCTGAGGATCAACTTTGGGTGAATTTAAACTTTTTGTGTCTACTTGAAGAGGCTGCTTTTTGACTACTTTCGTCTCTGTAGAATGTCCCATAGTTTGAGATTCTTTGACTTTCCTTGCCCCATCATTTGGGGAAGATCCGTGCCTCTGTGAAGATTCTGGTTCTTCCACTGTCACCTTTGAAGGGGCTTCAATTGAGAATGATGTGGAAGGGCATCAAACCACCAGGATTGTTGTGCTGAATTTTTAATAATTCTGGAACAGGAATTGGCCATATGACCGGTTTCAAAGCACTTCCTGCATCAGAGAGGCAAACCTTCGTAATCCAAAAGTTGAGTCCAACCGTGATCAACAAACTTGAAGGTGATGTCTGCAGGAAGATCCCTTGTGACGTCCATGTCCACAAGGATGCGAGCAAATGTTGTATGATTGAAATTACATGTGTCTAAATCCATAGCCAGGTAGCAACCTAGAGAGTCACCAATTGCTTGAAAGCAATCCGCAAACCGGAATAGTAAAGAAAGATTCAGAAGATGGATCCAAACAGGCTTCACGGAGAAGGATTTGATAACCAGATTAAATTTTGGAAACCATGGTTTGAGGAGCAAGCTTTGCCCCCAACACCATTTCTTTTGCAGAATGGCATCCCTATCCTGTTTGCAATCAACACCACTATAAAAACCCTTATGCACAAGGGTAGACTTCTACATTACCTTTGAGCATAGGTTGCCATGCTGATGAGATGCAATCATGCAAATCTGGTAATTTTGTCCAAAGACAATTGAACTAGCCAATCTATCCGTTGGAAGCAAAAAACTGCTCCCCTTCAGCAACCTCCTTCTTGAGTTTCTCAGAAAAAACCAAAACAGGAGAGGAGGCAACCCTCCTGATGAGAGATCATGGATTGCCCATTGAGATCCCTTGCCCATCACTGGTTGAGTCACGCTTCAAAGGCTGAGCGTTGCAAGCCGCAGATTTAAACTTCTTTTCCTGATACAAACCGACATTAATATCCCAGAAGGAGGGGCTAAGCCCAGTATTTGAAACTGTCGAGCCAGAAGGCCTAATTGCAGAGTGTATATTAGAAAATGAGGTGCCCGAAATAGGATTATGAGGAGTCCTGTTACTGTTTGGGCGCTGGTAACCTGTTGCCCTAGCGAAAATAGGGCATGATTGCTGTGGTTGTATGGAGACCAGCCCCGCCCCATCTGGAACAGACGATCATCCTCCATCGCAGCCATGAGAAAGAGGAAAGTCGCAGATGTTTTTGCCACTCACAGGGGAACATGCATTTCATAGTACCGAGGAGGCTGCGAGTGCAGCAGGCACAGAAGTGGGCAGCATTGTCTTGTTTGTGGAGAGATTTTGAAGGGAAGCAATTCATGATTATTCTTTCATACATGAGCAGATCTGAAGTAATTAAAATCAGATCTTAGTAGCAGATCTAAAAGAGATTTTGTTGCAGATATAAGGCAGATATTAAAGAGATTTTGTTGCAGATTTAAGGCAGATCCTAAGGAGATTTTGTTGCTGATTTAGTGCAGTGTTTAAGGAGATTTATGAGCAAATCTATTGCAGATCTGTACCAGACCTTTTTAGATTCTGAAGCAGATTTGAGAGCAGATATAAGGCAGACTTGAGATCAGCTATTGGGCAGAATTTGAAGATATAATTCAAGAAATCAAAGGCTTTGTTGTTAGAGGTTGGTCCCTCTATATTGAAGAGATGGGTGGCTCTTGCTGGGTTGGCACCCAGTTATAGGGATTGGTGTCTACGGTGGGTTGGTGCCTACGAAGATAAGCAGAGATTGGTGTCTCCGGTAGCTTGGTGCCTACTAACATTATAAGAGAATCAATAAAGCAATATTTTGCTGTAGTTTTCTTCCGAAAGGGTTTCCACATAAATCTTGTGTTCTTGGTTGTTGGTGTTGTGTGATTGATTTCATTGTGGTTAATTATTTAAAAAAAGTTAAAAAGACCATCTTATATTGATTCACCCCCCCTCTCAGTATAAGTGTGTGCTCATCAGACTTGTGTCACTAGAGGATGTTCAACTGATCACTATCACCATTTGTGACCAATGTGGTGATCTTAGTAGGTTTAAAGGAAGACCATTGACATTAATGCAATGTGCAATGTATTCATTTGCATTGTCTTTTACCTCATAATGAAATGTCTTACCCAGTGGGCTTCTTTTGTGGGAGGAAAGAGAGGGATCTTATTCTTAGATAGATGACATCTCGAAGAAGGGATTTGGGGTAGCCATTATTTAAAGAGACCTTCTAGGTGGCCTCCCTAATCCTTTTTGTGCTAAAGGATGACATTTCAATTTTTTTCTTTCACTCACAACATCAAATACTTGTTCTTTAGTGTATACCATAATTTATTTTTTAGCAACCCCTTCTTGTTTGGCCCTTGGCAAAATCTAATTTCATGGTCATAGCACGTAAGCGAGCTTTCACTTGACTATACAAGCTTTTATATTAGATTTTGCACTAACTACAACCCCAAAGGAAAGCCTCACAACTATTCCTCTTAATTGCTGGCCTAAAATCCTTTTAATTAAATCTCTTTAATTCAAAGAAATCGCTGCTCTTGTTTGTTCTTATAATCTTAGCAGATCCCCTTATTAGAATCGCTGTATAAGTTTACTTTATTTGTCTAGACTTAAAGTGCTGCGATCCAACTAAATATTGTGATCTGTTTCTTTCTATGACGGGGGCATGACAAGAGTACTAAGGCTTACACCACCTCTGTCTTGTTCTCAGATTGGTGCTTGCTTCTTATCCAATGCAGTGATGGTAAGGAAATGGAAGGAACCTGACTAGTGAGATTATGTTCAATGTTGGATATAATCATTTCCACAAGTCTCTAAGTTTATTTGTGTGATGAGAGCTTCAGAAGGGAATAGGTGGAGAATAAAATGATTTGCTATATTTCAGTGACTAATATTAACTAAATGGATATTTTTTCTTTATTGTTTGAGAAATGTAGATAACTGTAGTTGTGTAGAGATTAAAACTTCAAGAAAAAGATTGCTTAATTTTAGCAACTGCCAATTGACTTTTTTCTTAATTGGTTGAATAAATGTAGATAAATTGATTATTAAGAATGCCAAAGTTGTGTAGAGATGAACTTCGGAAGGAAGGAAACAAAGAATAAAAAGGTTGCTATATCTTGATGACTAATATTGGCTAATTGGCTAGTTTTCTTAATTATTTGGTGAAATGTAGATTTATTCAGATAAACACTAGCATAGTTGTGTAGAGATGAAAACTTAGAAAATAAAGAAAAAAAGGACCGTTGTATTCTAGTGAGCCAGTGACTGCTAACTGGATGTTTTCCTTGATGGTTTTATAAAATGTAGATAAATTGATGATTAATAATTTATACCTTAGTTGCGGTTCAATGCGAGGACGGGCGGGTACGGGATACGCGCCGGACGCGTTTTTCCAAAATACAGTGCGTTTGGTACGGCTATATATATATATATATAATTAAAAATATACAAAATTGTAAATACATTTGATAGTATGAACTATGAGTCTATGATACTTCATCAATCATCAATCATCATTAAATCTAAAATCATTGATCAATGCTAGTGATAAACTACAAGCTTAGAAAGATAAATCATAAATGCCAATTGATAGTTCAAAATTCCAATACATATGTCATACTCATATATTAATAATATCATATATGTCTTTGTACTCTTTAGTCATGATTCAAATGAAGATCATTACAATTATTCATCAACCATCAAAAGGGTCTAGATCATCATCATTTGAACCACAAACAAATGCACTGCCAGTGCCACTTGTAGTAGGTGCATCATGTGCAAGAGTCTCATCATCATCATCTCCATCTATAGTGACTCTAGCAAGCTCTGCAATAGATGCATCCAAGTTGGCACTCTCAGGGGCTATGTCCCAATTCTTCATTGAACCATCCTTGTACTCATCTTGCTTATGTGATAGAAGACGCAAGTTGGAATGGACATAAACCAAGTCTTCTGCTTTTTTTGCACCCAACCGGTTACGCTTCACTGAGTGGATATAGGAGTATGTACTCCAATTTCGTTCAGCCGAAGAAGAACTTGCAACCTATTGAAATTGGAGAGAAAACCAAAATAACTTAGAAATAAAAAATGCAAAATAAATTAAATAATGGTAAGAAGTACTACTAAACTTAAAGTCTACAATACAAATGTTAAATAAAAAAAATTAAAAAATAAAAATTACTTGTGATAGAATCTTGATTGCAAGAGGTTGGAGGAACATAAAATCTTGCCCATGGAGGTACCAC
This sequence comes from Sequoia sempervirens, assembly GCA_007258455.2. Taxonomy (NCBI): domain Eukaryota; kingdom Viridiplantae; phylum Streptophyta; class Pinopsida; order Cupressales; family Cupressaceae; genus Sequoia; species Sequoia sempervirens. The sequence continues at coordinate 16,587 of VDFB02375763.1, read as the reverse complement.
CATGTACAAGCATCTACTTTGTATTGGTCTTGAGTAGCACAAGGACTAAGTGTTCGTCCTGTGATGAACAAGCCAAACTCTTTCCTAACATTTTCCACCACTTCTGGATCTATGAAGAGTCTTTTGAATGCTTGCTTGTACCCATTAGCAACTTCACTATCTCTATATGGTGGAGTTCTCCCTGGCAAAGCAAGTATCTGTGAACTATAGTATTTGGGAGATAATGCATATGCAAGGAGATGCAATGGTGTGTTCATCTTGGCCCAACGGTGGTGAATGATTTTTTCAACTCTATGAAAAAATGTTTCTTGGGGGTCATTCTCTTTTTCTGCTATTATCACCCTTATTTTTTCTATCATGGAGTCAATACCATCATAGATATCCCCCAAACATGGTTTATCTGTATCAGCAAACCTGAGCATAGTCATGATAGGATCAGTGAATCTCAAGACATAGGCCACACGATCCCACCAATCATCCCCTAGGATCAATGACTTGACCTTTCGAGCCCTCTCTGAACTTGATGTTTTCCAAATACTCCATTGGTTGCTAATAACCATGGCACCCAATGCGTCTCGCACCTTCACAAGTCGTCTCAAAACGATTGTGTGTGATGCAAATCGGGTCTCCGCAACCTAGGATCATGTAAAACATAAGTTAATAATAATAACACATTAAAATATAAATCCATAAAATTAAAAAAATTAAAATAAATTATAATTGATAATTAAATTAAATTTACCTTCAACAATTCCAATCTCGAGAAAGTCCTGAAGATGCTTTGTGACATATGGTGGTTTGTCACAAACATTTGGATCTCCTCAGCCTCTTGGTATATTTCTTTCACCCATTCTATTTGAGTGCCAATTGCTTGCATCACCAAGTTAAGGGAGTGTACAGTGCATGGTGTCCAAAAAATGTGTTCATACCTTTGCTCAACCAAAATACCTGCAGCCCGACAATTTTTTGCATTGTCTGTAATGACTTGAACAACATTTTCCGGACCCACCATCTCTATGGACTCAATGAGGATTTTTGAAATGAATTCTGCATCTTTGATTTGCCCCTCACAATCAATTGCCTTCAAAAACATAGCCCCTTTAGGGGACACTGCAATAACATTTATCAAAGGTCGATTTTTGCAATCCTTCCATCCATCGGAAACAATAGACAATCCTGTTTCAACCCAAGAATCCTTAATTGATTTGAGTGATGTCTCTACATGATTTTTTTCTTTTACTAATAAGGTGGTGCGCACCTTTTCATACCCAGGACTTTTGAAACCTGAAGGTGCAGCATTGATTGCCTCCACCATATCATGCCAATATGGTGATCTCACCAAGTTGAAAGGAAGACCATTGGCATAAATGCAACGTGCAATTTTTTCCTCTGCGATGTCTCTTGCTTCATTTTGAAATGCCCTATCCAATGGTCCTCTTTTGCGGGAAGAAGTGGGGTTTTCTACTTCGACAGAGGGTGTCTCCAAGAAAGGATGTTGAGAGGCCATTACTGAATCTTCAGGCAAAGTAATTGATTTTTTCTTTGCTAAAGGATGGGTTCTTAATTTTGCTCTTGTAGACTTCGCATCAGCTTCTTCTTGTTCAGCCATGTATTTCATAATTTTATCCTTTGACAACCCCTTCTTATCTGCCCCTGCACATGGTCTAATCCCTTGCCCACTTTGTCCAAAAAGGTGAAATCTCACTCGACTATATGAGCTCTTAAATGTGACTTTACACTCATCACAAATCCAAACAAATGCCCCACCTCCTGGAAGCTGTTCAACCATTGTAGTATGATGCCATAAAGGAGATGCTGCATCAATTTTATACTTTTGGTTTTTACCAGCAGGAACACCCACTGAACTTGAACTTGTAGCCATTTGAACTTTGATTTTACTGTTATAAGAAATATAAAATATTGAACAAATTACAAAATGAACACCAAAACACATTAAAACAAATAGCAAATCTTATTTCTTCTTTTCTTAAAAAAAATTTATAAAAAAAAAAAAATTTGAAAAAATCTTCAAAAACTTGCAAAAAATCTTCAAAAACTTGAAAGAATCCATCATAAACTTGAAAAAATGAGTTAAAATGCATACCTTAAGTGATTAGATCTTCTTTTGTGCAAGTTATCCTCACTTTCTTTTGCACTTGATCAATCTTCTTCAACCTGCAAAATGAAAAAAATGGAGAGCAAAATGTGTTTGTGAGAGCAATGAAATGAAAAAAGAGTGATAGAATCATATTAGAAATGCGTTTTAGGGTTTTTTGGCTTTTAAAATGATTAAAAAAGTCACTTTTTTTTTTGTTTTTGACGCCCAAAATTCTCAGAAGAAGGTGGGTGGCACCCCCCGTCCCAATGGCGGACCCACGAGAAACGGTGTGTGTGCGCTCACGCCCGCGCTCCCGGGCGGGCACGTGGGAAAAGCGAATCCGCAACTAAGTTTAATACTAGTCAGGCTGAGTGAAAACTTCAAACACAAAGAGGAAAAGAATAAAAGAATTGATTGAAAGAAAATATTGCTCTGTTATAATGATGTAATATTCCCTAGTTGGCTGTTTTTCTCATTTGTCTGACAAATTGAAGATTTCAGAACATAGACTTCTGCAGGATACAAGGTACTGAAGAATTTCTGGGTTATCTACTTGATTATTTTTGTCCAATGTCTTGAGTGAGCTACCTTGCATATCATTAGGGAATTGAGGTTTGTTGCAATTATTGTTTCTTCCATCATGATGGATGAAGTAGAAAATCTGACAAAAACATTCATGCATTCAATTCAGAAATTCTTCAATAAAATGAATTTTTTTGATTGTAAGACTAATATATGTGTACAGAGAAAAAATTCAAAAGCGAACAAGTTTTTAGAAGAATAGAATCACAAGACCTAAAAAAAATTGTTTCTTGAGGCTTTCAGTTTTCACTTTTTTGTATAATACTTATTAACATTTTGACAAAATTAGCATTCATTAGGTCTGGTAAATTTGTAAAAAAAGCAAAATTTAGTATTGAAATTCCGAGGAATGTGGTATAAATTATAATGGTAGTGGTAAAGATGGTTCACTCTTTTGGAGTGAGACTCTGGTTCAAACCCCTCCGCCAACCTATAACAGGTGGTCAAATGCCTTCCTCAGACTCAGAATAAATAGGTTTATTGATGGAAAGCAAGGAAAACAATTTACTACTGACATAAAATTGCAAAGGTTTCTAAACTCCTCGAAAAGCATGTATGCATTAAATAATGCAGGAAAAGGAAACTAATTTGGCACTGAAAAAGAGTTGCCTGAATATTTAAATTTCTTGGAAAGGCTATAAGAAGCAAAGAGTAAAATGATTGCATGGAAGAAACTGATTAATTAAAAGAAAAGAACTATTTTCTTTGAAAATTTTGCCAGAGTTTTAGATAAATTGTATTAATCTTAATGAACATAGGAATACATTTATATATTATCAGCAAACTTAAGAAATCGTGAATGTGGATTGAAGGTTCATGGAATGTGGTCTACTGGTAAGGGAATTCACTCCTGGGAGTGACTGAGCTTCAAACTCATCTGGTACGGTAACAAGGCATTGAGTACCCCTTCAGAAATAAAAAGAGTTCATCAATAAAAAAAAAGAAAGGAAACAACTTGGTGCTAAAAAGATTCAAAAGTATCTCTGAACATACCTAAAAATGCACTTTCTTCCAAAATATGCAGCATAAGTATTCAATATTGAAAAAGATTTACAAGGATCTCTAAACTTATAAAAAAATGCACACTTCTGTAAAGTTTATGCAGGGAAAAATGCATTTCATAATGAAAAAATTTAGTCCTTGAACTGGCTCATAATTGTCATACTGATGGTGGAGTCTCATTCCAAACTGTCTGTAAGGAACCTACATTGTCATGTATACCAGCTATTTGAGCCACTTTTGTTTTCACATTTGGGCAATATTATTGGCCAGGACTTATAAACTTCTCCCAAGATGTGGGTTTCCTTAAAATTATGTCTTAAAGAATAAAAATTCAGATTTGAAAAAGTATTATAATGATTTCTTGACTTAAAATTAAAATTATGCAGGTAAGCAGAAAAGCCTTAAGTAGTGAAAACAATTAACCAGAATTTTTGAACTGATTAAAAAATGTATGATTCTTAAATAATCCAGGTAAAAAGCTATGTTACCGGATCCGTCAGCCAAGCTGCTGGATCCGGGATTTGATTTGGCACGGCAGGTATCTGTCAAAGTTTTATAATATTATATTTAGGTTCTTGGTGCTGGATATCTGCAAAGTATTTGCCACTGAGAAAGACATTTAACGCCTCTGCAATCTAGTGGATCTTAAAAAAGGATACCGCATTTCAACTACTAAATTGAGTGAAACTATTCTATATGTAATAACAACAGGGGATTAACCCGGGAGATCGGGCAATGTTTCTATCCTGCGTGCCATCTACTAATTGAGTCGTATTTTTTTAAAAGTGAAAACTACCCAAAGTATTATAATATTATATTATTAATATTTCTGTATAATATTATAGTTATATATATTATAATTTGATATTTATATAAATATTTTCTAATCTATAATTATTAATATATATAGATTGTAGGAATTGGGTAGCCCCCCCATAAACTATAGTGTGCTTGGTAAGCTTTTTTTACGTTACTAGTGACGGTGGCACAACACGCCCTTCGGTACCATGGAGATAGAGGGGAGACTAGACTTCATGACCTCTTGCCTGCAACAGGATGCTTTAGCCAATAGAGCTAGGCCCTCCACCCCATATTTATATATATTATATATTATATTGCAATATTTATAATATTATTATCATATATTTATATTATTAATGTTTATATATCATTATAAAAATATATTTATTATAATTAATTATATTTGCAGTAGAACATACATATTTCTTAATATATTTTATTTTTATCTACAAAAATATTTATAAACCTTATAAAATGTTAATGAAATTAATATATGATATAATAATAATTAGTGATTTTTACATGGATTTTGCATGGACGAACCCAAAACAAACCCAACTACCAAATTTGTTTTGCCGGATCCACGAACTGAATCAATGAACCTGAACCAGGATCCAAACCAGAACCGGTAACATAGGTAAAAATAATAGAAATTGATATTTGAAAAGGATTCCAATGATTTGGGAAATCAAAAAATTTGTAATTTTAAAAATTCTGCAAGAACAGAAAAAAAGTCAGTATTGAGAAGGATTTGCAAATATTTTAAAAAATTTCATAGTTTTCGTACTTAAAATTATGCATAAAATAGAAAATTATATATGTAGTATTAAAAAGTGATTCGCTTTATAATGTATGTTCCCTGAAAATTATGCAATTTGGATTTGAAAAGGATTCATGAGAGCTTCTTTACCTATCTAGAAATGCAGTTCTTTAAATTGTGTAAAAGAAAAAGAAATCATGATTTAAAAATATCTGCAAGGTTTCTTAAAATTATGCACAAAAAAGCAAAGAATCTGATATTGAAAAAGATTCTCCATGATTTCTAAATATTTTCCAAAATATTTGTTTTATTAAAACTAAAAATATGTGGCGGAAAGGAAAAGAAATCAGTATGGAAAAATTAATGACAAGATTTTAAATGTTCAAATTGTGTGCTTCCTTTAAATGATGCAGGTTGGTGTCCCCAACATGGTGGTCTTTCTCAACAAGCAGGACCAGGTTGATGATGAGGAGTTATTGCAGCTGGTTGAATTGGAGGTGAGGGAGCTATTGACTGCCTATGAGTTCCCGGGTGATGATGTGCCCATTGTGTCAGGGTCTGCTCTGTTGGCCTTGGAGGCCCTCATGAAGAATCCCAGTATAAAGCGTGGTGAGGACAAGTGGGTTGATAAGATTTATGAACTTATGGACTCGGTTGATAATTACATACCTATTCCTGCAAGGCAGACTGATCTGCCATTCCTGATGGCGGTGGAAGATGTTTTCTCCATCACTGGTCGAGGAACTGTTGCGACAGGCAGGGTGGAGAGGGGGATGGTCAAGGTTGGTGAGACAGTGGAGATTGTGGGGCTGAAGGATACCCGGTTGTCAATAGTAACTGGTCTGGAGATGTTCCAGAAGCTTCTGGATGAGGCCATTGCAGGGGATAATGTTGGGATGCTGCTCAGAGGTATCCAGAAGGGTGATATAGAGAGGGGATGGTACTGGCAAAGCCTGGGACCATTACACCACATTCCAAGTTCAATGCAATTGTGTATGTGCTGAAGAAGGAGGAGGGGGGCAGGCATTCTCCTTTCTTTGCAGGATACAGGCCTCAGTTCTTTATGAGGACAACTGATGTGACAGGGAAGGTATCTGCAATCATGAATGATAAGGATGAGGAGTCGAAGATGGTAATGCCAGGGGATAGGGTGAAGATGATTGTGGAATTGATTATGCCAGTGGCATGTGAGCAGGGGATGAGATTTGCTATTAGGGAAGGGGGTAAGACAGTTGGTGCTGGTGTAATTGGAACAATTATTGAATAGGGGAAGTAATTTCAGGTTATTTGCTACTTGAATTTTTTCTCTACATTTGTTTTATTAGGATCTTTTGCAAGAGAGTCAGCCACATTGATTGTATCTGCAATTTTATTATAGAGCTCTTATATGACACTTATGATAGCAGAAATGGAGGCCACTGTCAAATGGTTGTTTCATCACATGTAGAGGTAAGAGATAAGAGGCTTACCCTAAAGGCCTCTGAGAATGAGTTGTGGATGCTATGAATTATAATTAGAAATGGCTCAAGCTTCAAGGTTAGCAGCTTTGGTTGTCTTAGATCAATACAGATGAGTTTAAGGTATGACTGAAGTTTTGCTACTAGTTCATGTCAGATTAATGTTCTAATTCCTAACCAAAGCTTTCTTTTATCCAGAGTACCAATGCACTAAATCTTTATCAGTACTAAAGTATTACTAGTATTACACACAAATCAAATGCCTGGTAGATAAATCGTTTTTTTTCCTGGTCTCAACAGTTTTAGCCTGCATGCATTTTTTTGAGTTAGTGTAAGATTAGTATTTCATCCATTCTTGTATTTCGATATCAGTTATTGATCAATACAACTACCACAATTCTTGCAAATAACAGATAAGCTGTTATTTTGCATGGACCAGCTACTAGCTAGGAGCCTAGGACCTACCATGTGCTGCTGGGGGTGCTCAACCGTTGAGCTTTTGGCGCTTTTTGTGTTTGAGACTTTTTGGTAGATTTCTTTTTTATGTTTTGGGGTGTAGCTCATTTCTCCAACACCCATTTGAGGCTTTTGAGCCACCACTTTGGTGCTTGGCATTTGTGGTCTGACATTCATAGCGTGTTATTTCTTATTTCTAATGGACAAGACAGGGTTTGAACCTAGTAGCTCTTATGTGCATGCTGAGGTGCTGTATCACTGAGCTTCCAGCCCTCTTGTGTCTGGGCCTTTTGTAGGTTTGAGTATGGCTTATTTCTCAAACAAAAATTATCAGATGTCTTGGCTATTTTTACAAAGAGAGTACATATTATAATTGTGCATTGTTTATTCATCTAAGCAACTATAATACCAAGCATTTGATTCTGTTCCAAAATAAGAACATATCAGTTCACCACCATGAAATATGCATCGTTATACATTATATATCATGATCAACTCATTTCTCACAAATGTGTCAAATGATCTGAAAAACTTGTAAAAAAAAAAAATCCATAGACTTTCCAAGTGGGTATTGTTTATTCATCTAAGCAACTATAATACCAAGCATTTGATTCTGTTCCAAAATAATAACATATCAGTTCACCACCATGAAATATGCATCGTTATACATTATATCATGATCAACTCATTTCTCACAAATGTGTCAAATGATCCGAAAAACTTAAAAAAAAATAAATCCATAGAGACTTTCCAAGTGGGTATGGATTTGCCTTTTTTAGACTAAGCTACAGTAGAATTGAGGTCTCTCTTTCCCACCTTTTTATATCGAGTGAAACAGTGAAAGTCTTGTTGCATCTAAATAGTTTGTTAGAAATGCAATTTCCTGTATTCCGGTCATGGATTCCTTGTTTAACATTGTATTTATTCCATTATATAGTGACCATCGTATCTATTTTAAACCCTTTCTGGCACAGACCGTCATCTACCATATTTTTGGTTGTCTCTCTCTGAAACAAAGAGTCTGCAGAGGATTTTAATAAAATGCTACATCTGTAGAGGAACTATCTGCTGGAGATATTGTCATTGATGTCAAAGGTTTAGAGACGATTGTTGAAAGTTGTCATTAATGTCAAAGCATAATTCCTTGATATCAAGAAGGAAATAATTGATGTCATAATGGTCAGATGACACAAGGAAATTGACGAAAAAAAATGTGAAAAAGAAGAGCATAGATGACTAAGAATACAGATAAGAAATTGAGAAGTTAGAAGAGTTCATATGGCTACCCTGCAGAACTTTGGAGGTACTGATCAAGTAGTGAATGATCTTACTCGATGTAAGAAAACAACATCATCTCATAAGGTAGAGATCAAGGATGAGATGCTAGAAAAGGAATTGTTAAGGAGTGTGTTAAACACATCATGCTTGTTATATACCAACAATCAAAAGACATTTGGAGATAGTTTTCAGCTTATGAAAAAAAAAAGAAAGCTCCTTGTATTATGTTTATAGATGAGGTTGATAAAATTGAAACTAGATATGCATTACAATATATTCAACTAGGACAGTTACAATAACAATGACCATGAGAGGAGGCTAGGATGAAAAGCGACAAAGGAGAAAATAAGATTAATTATATGATTGATTCTCCAAGATGGCCAACTTCCTTGCTGGCCCATGTAATGCACAGCTATGACAGCAATTGGTGATTTAATTAAGCAGCGATTCAAAGAAAAGATCTATATGCTACAATGCAGCCGCTACCTTTATACTAGACAAAACAAATTTAAATAACCATTTTTGTGCTGACCAAGACAAATGTTATCAAGTGCTAGTCATATATGTTTTACTAAACAATCGCCCAAGTATATGCATGGTGAACAATTAATAAAGTCTTTAAAATAGCGATAATATTGGAGGCAGCGCTGTTGATGAAGGCAAGCGATTAAAGATTATATGGAAGGCAGTGATTAAAGATTATATGGAAGGCAGCGATTAAATTAAATTTGAACATTTTTATTGATGACCAAGTCAAAAGACATAAAGGAAGCGATTAAAGTTGGATTAAAGTTGTATATAATAATGATAGAAAGTGCAGCATATAAGAGAAAATGGAAGAGACAAAAGGAGAATAAGACAAAATTTGTCTTATATGCAAAGAAAAAGTTTAACAAAAGGACGTCCCTGGAGGTATCTCTCAAAAGGCATCGCATTCTTTCATAAGGAATAGGAAAAATAAAGCGTGAAAGAGATAAATCAAATGCACCAGCAGATATAGAAGGAAGATAATGAGATATCATTCTAAGTAGAGCAGATTTAGAGGAATAAAAAGCAGAAATATATGTAAAAAATAAGAGCAGATTTTATGAAGAGTACTACAGAAAGTTTGGGCAAATATATATGAAGATTATTGCAGATCTAGGAAAAAACGTATATGCAGATATAGGAGGATTATGCAGTGTTGATGCTGAGATAAAGAAAAAAGTATATGCAGATATAGGAGGAGGATTATGCAGTGTTGATGCTCAGATAAAGAAGAACATATTGTAGTTATAGAGGAAGAGATTGGGCAGATACAAAAGAGAGATCTATGCAGATATAAAGGAGAAATCTATGCCGAAATAGAGGAGAAGATTGTAGAGATATAGAGGAGATATTTATGACAGATCTACAGAGGAGAGAAAAGTCAGATTTGAAGAGAACTTGCAGATTTAAGTGTAATTGTTCATCATCCATTGAAGAGAACATTCACAATAAGAGGATGAAAAATGTGAATCCATGTAAAGATTATTCAATAAGAAGAAAATAGATGTGAAGCAATAAGCATGCTATATAAATGACCATCATTTGTTGAAGAAGCGACATTCAAGGTGGAACATTGTTTTGGAAGTTGGTGCTTCCTAAAGGAGAGATTGTTGTCTCTTGCTAAGTTGGTGCTTAGCAGTGGGGTTGGTGCCTCCGGTAGGTTGGTGCCTAGAAAGTTTGTAAAGAAGAGTTTATATAAGCAATATTTTGCCATGGTTTTCTCTCGTAAGGGTTAACACATAAATATCGTGTTATTGCATTCTCATGTGTATGATTATTGATGTTGAGTAAATGATGTTATTGTTATTGCTCAAGCTTTAAATATGGTATTAAGTTTGAAAAAGTAAAGATTATTGTTATACTGATTCACCCCCTCTCAGTATAAACGTGTGCTCATCACTATCTTTGCTTCTAGTTCTAGAGATAGGTGCTTTTCAACTTCTTGTTGATCATTGTATGCTATGCATCAAAGAGTCAAGAAATTTATACTTACATAGAAGAAAAGGGAGAAAATAAATATTTTTGCTTTAGGGATTCAATAATAAATCAAAATAATTAAAAGTTGATTCAGTTACTGTTTCCTATGAATTTCTGTAATTATTGCATAGAGGTGCTCACTTTTTGAGAGTTTTGTGCAATCTATATTGTTGAACAGATATATATACACTTTTTTGATGATACGAGTTAAACAGGCATAAGGGATTATGGATGCTTGAACCTCTAATGCACAAATTTAGAATTTCCTTGTTTGAAACATTCAAATTTGTAAATTTCAAGCATTGGTTTGTGGCAGCCCAGACAATAATGGTGATCCTCGACAACTTGTGCCATTTTGCTAGTTATGCAAAAAGTTAAAAATATTATTCTATGTTGTGACAATATAATACAAAGTAGCTGTGTGATAAGCATGCAACCTGAAAGGTCGATTCTTCTTTAGTTGCTAATATTTACTATTGAAAAATAACAATATGGGAAATTAGCACTTATATGTGTATTTTGTCTAACACATTCTCTTTCTAACATTCTAACTACTATAAATTCTAACCAGTAAGGGACTAAGTGTAATGTTCCCTTTTTGGAATAATCCTAAATCTGCCCTAATTTATCAATGTCAAGTGATCACCTTTGTTTTGGGGATGTTTATGGAGCGAGTAGGCCCCTGCAAAACAGAATTAGAGAATATTTACAAGATATTATTAATTAGAATGCATATAAGAAAATTAAAGAGAACATGGTTAGGGATACAACTACTTGTTTAGACCTGCATATGTTAGTAGACATTTATAAATAAAGACAACATCATTTTATAAGTATATTGAATCTTCTTTAGATTTTCCTAATTCATTCTTCCTTGCACATAATGGTTTGATAGGGTGCCCGAGGAACCCTCTACACTAGGCCTAAGAGCAGTACACCCCTCTTGGCCCCATGCAACCCTTGCCATCCATATGGGGTGGTGTGCCTAGTGAGGCGTCCCGCCATCGTTCCCCTATACCAGAACCATTATTGCTTAATCATATTGAGAGGTTGAGGGTGCAATTATAGTAGGGTGTCTTGGATAGTCATTCCCTCTAAGCCCAAGAGCAGTACACCCCTCTTGGCCCACATGTGGCAGGCTTCAGCCATCCATCATGGGGTTGTGTATTTAGAGGGTGACCCCAATGTTGTTTCCCCTCCTCGTAGGCCCTCAACTCCCCTATCATGGCTAGTTATTTACAATCAGACAATATGAATACCATTCCATAGTGTAGACGCATATATTTATATATAAAATCAATGAACAAATCCATCACTCATATTTAACAAAGATTTATTTAGACTATCATTATCATGATCCATAAGTATTGGATCTTTTGCAAACATATGATGCATACCATATTCGAATACATAACTTGTTCAACTTCCAGTTTTATATTTGTATTCACAAAGTATTACATGAAGCATACCTCTATTGATCCATAAGTATTATATAAGATTGGCAATTCAGATTTATTTAGACTATCATTATCATGATCCATAAGTATTGGATCTTTTGCAAACATATGATGCATACCATATTCGAATACATAACTTGTTCAACTTCCAGTTTTATATTTGTATTCACAAAGTATTACATGAAGCATACCTCTATTTGCTGATGTTGGAGTCTTAGTCAAAATTGTGATCTCCTTCAGTGTTGTCTGAGTGTAGAAGTGTGATCTTTTTCCTTTAATTGTCTGTAGACTCTGCGCAACTGCCGCTAGAGTCTATTCCCTTCTTCGATGCCTTCATTCTTGCATCGCTCTTTCCTTTGTAGCCGTCTGAGAGTCTCTACCTTGGACGTGACGCTTTATGCAAGTGGTGCTCGATTTATTTGAAGTTGATTCATCATTTAACTTGTCTTTAATCGTGGGAATTTGCCTATGTTAATCGGCCTATTTATTAGTCATTTCTTCTTTAGTTGGTATTTATATTTTATATTATATTTTATTTTATCTTATCTCCATTAATTTATCATATAAATTATTATATTATAGTGCATGTTATGATAATCCGTTTTAAGAGAATGATGATTGGATTGTTAATATTACAATGATAATTAGAATTATGTTTAAATAGTAATTGCCCATACTTAGATTTTGATTATTATTTGTATTTTGATATATTTGAGGTTATCATTTCAAGGGACATGACATCGAGTCTAGACATGCTTATAGGGAAAATATTTTAAAAATTCACAAATTGCGAATTTAATAGAAGAAATATAGTTGGCTAGTAATTATTTAAAAATAAAACTATTCCAAAACATTTCCAATTATCCCATCAAGAAGCCATGTCACTAAGCTTGTCCATATCAAGAATAAATCATCCTAGAAAAAATGTGCATAGACCATTAAATGGTTAAAACTAGATAGAATTTTTCAGTAAGATGAGTGCAAAACCAATGCTTACAATGGCCATAGAGCTCTTGGATGTATACCGATAGTCACCAATTGACATTGATACTAGCAAGTTTTGGAATACAAGGAATTGCATCTCATTGAATCATGCAATTAGTGGACTGTTTACAACCTTTGATAATATTCTAAATCTTTGAATCATGTATATTGAAACAAAGCTCATTTTCGCTGACAAACATACAATTCATGCATATGAATATATTGCATAACAAAGGACACAAAATTGTCTTATTTCATTAGATTTCTCATTAATATTAGTCAACCTAGTTCATTAACAGGGCTTAAATTTATAAAAGACTAACTTATAAGATCCATTTTTGATGTAGAGTAGGGTGGGGACTCCAAACTAAAACAATCTCAATGAACTTTGCAAAACCCAAATCCTAGCACTTCAAACAAACGACTTTTCTCACAATCTTCCACTATGCTTTGATGAGAGCAACAAATAAGGTAATTTTGACATAATTTTCAGAAGACAACTCAAACTGATGATCTAAAAATTGATTTGGATACCCATTAATCCCTTATATAACATATTTTAAATGTAGGTGGGGTTACTTTGGAACATATCCCTCAAAAACTTGCTGCTACATTGTCCTAAAGGCCTAATTCTACAAACTTGTCTTAAGTAAAATGAAGATAAAACACTCAAAACTCAACAAGATTCGATGAGACCAAAACCAACAGAAATTTATTTCAATTCTCCATCAAATACAATCAATTAGAAATCATAAAAAATCTGTACAAAAATGTACAATGCTTTGAAACAACAAAAAAACATTGGAATTTTTAGAAAAATAAGGGTTTTGTATTGAGTTATATTCAAAATACAAGTCCCCAACCTTGGTCTCGCCTTCTCAAGGCCAATTTAAACATATGACATAAGTTTCCCAACTTCACTTTGAGTTTCAATGACCAAATAACTTCTTTTCCCACAATAATCCTTCATATTCCTCATTTTTGCAATTTTGCAATATGACAATTTTTGCAAAGTTGACAACATTTTGCAAGATTTACAACATTTGCAAAATTGACCCCAAATGACACTAAGTACATTGAAATTTGGTCTAACAAATTCAATAAACTTTGCAAGACCAAAACTCTAACACTTCAACCAAATGATTTTTCTCATAATTTTCCACTATGCTTTTATGAGTAGCAAATAAGGTAATTTTGACATAATTTGCAAAAAACAATTCAAACCCCACGATCTAAAAATTGATTTGGATACCCATTAAGCCCTTATATAACATATCTTAAATTCAGGTGGGGTTACTCTGGAACAGATCCCTCAAAAACTTGTTGCTACATTGTCCCAAAGGCCTACTTTTGCAAACTTGTCTTAAGTAAAATGGCGATAAAACACTCAAAAATCAATGAAATTCGATAAGACCAAAACCAACAGAAATCTAATTCAATTCTCTATCGAATAAAATCAATTAGAAATCATAAAAATTTCATACAGAAATGTACAATGCTCCGAAACAACAAAAAAACATTGGAATTTAAAAAAAAACTAGGGTTTTGTATTGAGTTCTCTTCAAAATACAAGCCCCCAACCTTGGTCTCACCTTCTCAAGGCCAATTTAAACATTTGACATCAGTTTCTCAATTTTCTTTTGAGTTTCAATGACCAAATAACTTCTTTTCCCACAATGACCCTTCATATTCCTCAATTTTGCAATTTTGCAATTTGATAATTTTTGCATAATTGACATTTTGCAAGCTTTACAACATTTGCAAGATTGACCCCAAATGACACTAATTACATTGAAAATTGGTCTATTATGACTTTATTACATCACATTTAGACTCAACAACACAAAAACTCAACATTAAACTAAAATTGCATAATTTGATTAGGTGCCCCTGCACAAATTTTCAAGGCTTACTGTAGTCTTGAACTAATCACCATCTTTGAGACTAATGTACTTGGTACCTATACAAGGCCATTGGTGGGTTTTTACAATAATCATATTCAAGCTAGTTAATTATACATTGTCTCATGTTTTATCTTTCTTTGGCGCTAAACCTATTGGAAAACTAGAGGAAAATGTCATTTTGAGCACTACAAAGTAACTATCACATATTTTTCTGGTGTTTTAATTTAGAACTTTCTTCTTTGAAAGTGAAACATTTATTAATTAGACAAATTATTTGATTATAACAAAAGAAAAGCTCCTTTGGAACCAGTAAAGAGATTGTGGTGACAAACCTTGTCTAACTATTGCACATTTTTTTGGTATTTTTCATTAAAAATCCACTTTCTTTTCTTTAAATATGAAACATTTATTAATTATCTGATTACAACAAAGGAAAGGCTCCATTGAAGTGATTAAAGAGATTGGTGGTGACATACCTTGTCTAAGGGTAGGCGATAAATCATAGACAAAGAGTGATATGACAACCACAAAGTGTAACATAATCTTAAAATACCAATTACTAAACAAAAATATGAATGATTTCATTTGCATAAAATCCTCCACACAAAGTATTGACTAAAGTCAAATTTAGCCCACCTAAGAACCCAATAAATAACCTTTGGTTTTTGTGAGTTAGGATAGCCATTCTGCCATCTTAATAGTCTCCTAGGTGCAGTTGACCACTATTCAATGCCCTTGCCTTTGAGCCATAGCCCAATTGGGGGTTATTTGTAAGTAAACAGGTTGCTATGGTTTATTTGGTTAGTTCCTTGAGAAATCAACATGGAGGGGTGATTTTCCTCTCCTTTTGATCTTCTCGCATATAACATAGGGGTTTTGAGTACTTTTAACAAACAAAATGGAAATATAATAGGAAGGGAGAAATAGAGAAACCAAAACATAATAAAAGCAACGAACCATCCAAATTGCTTGAGAATACGAGAAAAAAAGGAAAAAAAATATATATACAAAATTAAAGAGACAAGCTGAGTTTAATTCACATACACAATAAACATGCAATATTTTTACCATTTAGCATTTCTGACAAAAAAACACAAAAGAGACAAAGAAATGAGTTTTATACCAGGCTTAAGAATAGTACGAAAACCAATGAAGAACAAAAGGGGCACAAAGTCCTACAAACTATTTGTTTTTTCCTCCAAAAATGAACTTAAAATCTTAGTTCCTTTTTCTCTTTGTCAGAGTCATGTAAATTTGCAAAATAAAGGCCCTTGATTTCCAAACAAGCCTCTATTTACTCGTCAAGTGCTACTTGTATTACAGAGTAAACTAGATTGCAAAATAACATTGAAGCATAAAAATATTTCACAAAACAATTGCACAGAAAGGTATTTCAGATATTTATACATATGACTGTAGTATTACAATTCATCACATTTGTGCTAGTCCTCGAATACAACATGCTCGGTACTATAAATAGTTAGCCGACGTCACCTCCATCTCCATCAAGCTAGGTGAGCATATGGGGGAGATGTCTTCCTCTCGGATAGGGGTCCCTATTTGTCTTAGCCATGGATGGCTACATGAAGTGTCCCTCCTGGTGATGCCAAGGCATCAGTCTTTCCCATCATGTTATCCAGTGCTGTTTCCTGTACCACTCCTCCCTTGGAAGCTGCCTCTCCTCCGGACAGTGTTGTGTCCTCAACCATTCCTCCTTCAACCACTACCTCTCCTCCAACTGGCTCATACTGCTCCGTTGGTGCAACACTTTCTTTGGGAAACTCTTATTGTTTTGTTGTTGGTG
>VDFB02375762.1:0-10698 GCA_007258455.2 Sequoia sempervirens | reverse complement strand
GAACCATAAAATATAATTACTATAGCATCTGAGTAGAAGAATCAATCTCCCCAATTGTGATCAAATCCTAATTCAGGTTGGAGCTCTTTAGGCATCAAAAACTTTTTGACTTCTTTAGAAAATCCCCAATCAAACCTCTATCCTAGATTTCTAAGAATATCCCTAACAAAGTACTCCTTAAAAATGTTTTATTTTTCTATGTCACAACTGCTATCCCATATGTACATCCATTCTTATACTGGGAGCATCCTCTTTTGAGCATCAAAAGCTCTAATCTACAGGCAAGAGGACAATATATTTCTTCCACTATAAAGAAAACTATGGCACAAAAAGGAGTTCCATTTGAAGTGGATAATAGTTTCATTCTCTTTAATCTAGAACATAATGATTTGTGCATCCCATCTAATACAAACACTGCATAGTTATAGGGTTTGTTTACATCCCTACTTTGGATGTCAACTACTAACACCATCATACTAATTGACATCTAGGTTTTGTAATCCATACCCAAAATTTGGCACAAATCCTTGACAAAATAATCTTTGAAGATGTTATAATTGAAGGGCTCCAATCTCCACTAGAAAGCCTCTTCAATTCCATAACTGTGCATCCATTTCACTCTATAACCATCCATTAACCTTTGGTAATCCCTAGTTAATGTCCCTAAATCAACAGGCAAATGAGAATTACTATCCAGGTTGAAAACATCACATATATCTATGGGGACTTTATATGTAACCCCGTTAGCTCCACTATCTTTTCTTTTGATTAAAATATCATGAATAGATCCTAAAATTTTACTCAATTGTTTCCATTGTAGTAAGCCATTGTTCCCCCAAAACAATAGCTTCTACACCCATGGAGAAAGAAAATATTGGGCTATCAAGATGATAATATCCCATGAATAGTTTAATTTTGTAGCATTTCCTGGAACAACTAAAGGTACCACCATCTGCAATCAAAACTTGAAACTCTAGAGTTGTATATATAAAATAGTTTAGACGAGTAGCCAAATTTTTTTTGATGAAATTATTAGTACTACCCATGTCTATTAAGAATGTTGCTCTTTGCTTCTTTAAGAAACCCATGACCTTGAGAGTTTGTGGTGCGGTAAAACCTAAGAGTGCATGATAATAAATGATTGGTTGGGAATATTGTGATTCCTTATCACCCTCTAATATTGGTTCCTCCTCTTCTTCCTCACTTAGATCTTAAATATAAATAATTTATTTTCATTGCATTTATTTCTCGACTATATTTTCTATCACAATTGAAATATATCCTTTTTATCGCTTCTCAAATATTTGTGGTGTTAATCTAGTAGGTTGAGGAAGAGAAGATGTTGAATATCCTTTCTCTCTTATTCCATTATCCCTTGCTTCTAGGAATCAAATACTATTGGAAAATGTGCCTCAAACATTACAGACTGAAACCTCCTTTAGAGCAATGTCGGTGTGACATTCTGATTGTCTGGCTGACTAGCAGTTTATTTTATCCAATTCTGAACAGGTCACTGTGACCCTAAAGAAGTCTTTCCGAAAGGTACACGGTGGGGTCTATCGATGTAGCTTGGTGTATTTGCTATGACCTCATAGTGCTCGGGAGAGCCTTGGCCAAAAGGCCATTCATTCATTTATCGGCGTGACTCTTAGCAACTATGATCTTCGGTGAAGCTTATGGTTCTCGCTAAGATGTCTCAGCGAAGTGTTGTTCTCTTGCTGACAGCATATGAATTGATGTCCTCAGGGTAACTTATTATGGCTCGGTGAGAAGTCACCGTGAAATCAAATGTTATGCCGACTGTGTTTTATCGGAGAGACTTAGCCGAAGGAAGTGACTTCGGGAAGATGTCCTACCGAACTGGATGTCTTAGTGACTAAGACTTAAGTTGGAATCTTCGGTATATCTTAATGAACTCGAAGAAAGGTATTAGCGATAGAAGAAAGCTATGCCGACAGGGACTACTTGGGAGTTATCGATATAACTCTTAGACTTCGTTATGAGGTCTAAGCGATAAGCAATTGTCTTGCCGATAGTCGATGGCTATCGGGGTAACTCTTGGCGACAGTCAGTCTTCGGTGAAACATATATAAATCGGTAAGTTCTCTCAGAAATGGAAAAATGTTTTGGCGACAGGTGAACACTTCGGAGTAGCATATGAAAATCGATATGAACTATTGGTGATAGGAGTAAGTCTTGCTGACTTCTACTTGGTGCTCGGAAGGCATGGGGGCTTCGGTGTAACTCTAGTGTTTCGCTATGACCTTCTAGCGAAAAGCGATAAGTCAAAGCGACTACTGAGATTCTTGGTGACATCGGTATGAGTTCAATGTGGCATCGGTGAGACACTGTTAGTGTCTCACCGAGATGCCAATGCAATATGAATTCTATTGACCGTGTATGACTTCTGATGTGGCATCACGTGGATGAATCAGAAGAGTCAAATTGAAACTGTTGGGAGTTTGTTCATTGCGACGGTTCTGTGAGGGAGCTCAACAGTCAAGAAACAACATGGTTATAGTCAGAAGTTACAGATGTTTTGAAGGTTGAATTGTAGTTCGATCAACAGTGAAGTGCGAAGAATTCAAACTGTATCAGTGAAGGATTAAAATCTATAAAGGTTGTAACCTGGAAGTTTTATGTTCGAAGAAGGTTCATGATGAATGTTGTTGTATAATGACACCAGAAAGATAAGTCTGGAATTGTATGTAATTTTTGATTACTGAAATACAAAGTGATTTCTCTTGGTGTGGTGGGTTTTTCTCCCGTAAGGGTTTTCCCACGTATATCTAGTGTTTCATGTGTGTTTGTCTAAATACTCGATTTCTGTAATCTGTCTCATAGTGCATCTTCACTTGACTATAATTGAAAATTTAAAAGTACTTCTGCACTCTTTCTTGAGGTATTGACGTTAGGAAAATTGTTTTCCGCATCTAGTTTTCCTTACAAGTGGTATCAAAGCCTAGCCAGTTGTGTTATCCTTGGGGGTACATTGGGTTTTTTGTGTCAATACTGTTCAGTGGGATTTTTGTAGAGACTGTTATTTCTATTTACAGATTAAGATGTCTAGTTCATCTGAATATTGAAATAGAGAAATTCAATGGCGTGACTTTGAATTGTGGAAACTCAAGATGGAGGATCTCAGTAGAGAGTTCTAGACCTTTGGCTTGATGTGTGGAACTAAACTCTATAGGCATGAAGCAAGAAGAATGGGACCTTGCAAGATAGGAAAGAGAAGGGCCTGATAAGGCTCTATTTGGTAGACTCAGCTCTTAATGTGCATGAAGAAAAGTCTTCTTCTCTCTTGTGGAAGAGACTGGCGTCTATTTATCAGGGGAAATCTTTAGTGAATAAGTTGTTCCTGAGAAAGAAGCTTTACTCTTTGAGAATGCAGGAAGGAGGGTCTGTAGCTGATCATTTGAATGCATTTAACATGTTGCTTGCACAATTAACATCTGTTGGTGTAAAGATTGAAGAAGAAGATCGATGTATGCTTCTGTTATGTTCTTTGCCAGACTCATGGGATCATCTAGTGATGGCTATTGGGAGTACAACATCCAGTTTCAAAATGGAAGATATCGTTGGTTCTTTGTTGTCAGAAGAAATGAGAAGAAAATATTTTGAGATGGCGAAGGAGGCTCTTGCTGTCAGAGGAAGGTCAAAGGAGAAAGGCAAGAAGGACAAGAAGTCCAAATCGAATCGAGGGGAGGATCTAAGCCCCCGCAAGAAGTCCATGCAGCGCTAGAATCAGGCAACCGAATATGTCCGAAAAGGATTGTAAAGAGGAGAAAAAGAAGAAGAAAGGATCTTCCGATAATGGTTCTTCTCATAGTGATGGTGACACCTTCATTGCATCTGTGGCCTCTCAGGCATCAGATGATGTCTAGTTGATCGATTCTGGAGCATCGTTCCACATGACATCTCACAGAGAATGGTTTACAAAGTATGAAGAATACGATGGTGGAAAGGTGTACTTGGCGAGTGATTCAACCTTGGAAATTGTTGGCCGTGGAAGAGTCAGAATCCAATTCCCTAATGGCAGAATAAAGGGGATCAATAATGTTATGCACATACCAAGTTTGGCTCGAAATCTATTGTCTGTAAGTATGCTAAATGATATCGGAGTAAAATTCTTGTTCTCGGAGAGTGGCTGCAAGATGACTAGAGGTTCGATGGTGCTGGCTAGAGGTGCTCGAATTGGTACCTCGTGATACCGGATGCGCCGCTTGTTCATTGTACGCTGTCTCTTCAAGTCACCAAAGCTGCTCATGGAGGTAAAGAGGGAAATATCCCTAATTATAGAAACTCTGGCGGGAAGCAAACTTCCGGCCGAGAAGACGGCGCTTTGGCATCATAGGTTAGGCCATAGGAGGTGCAAATGTTTGAAAACCTGAAGAGCAAAACCTGGTTGAGGGGCTTGAAGATCAGAACTGAATTTGAATTCATGTGAGCATCAGATATATGGAAACGACCGTGTTTCATTTTATGATACCCTATAAACTCTCCGGCTTTGTTAGGACTATATTCATCTCGCATGTGTTTGGTCCAGGATGTTCCTTCTTGTCTATACTCAAGATACTATGTCGCTTCATTGATGATTATTCAAGAAGAGCATTTATATATTTTGAAAAGTAAATCGTATGTTCACCGACGGCGAGTTTAAAATCTTGTTGAAAATCGATCAGTAAAACAAAAAATGCTTAAGGACTCCATAATGGTGGTGAATTCTCATATGATGAATTTGAGATACTCTTTAAAGACCATGGAATCAAAAGACAATAAGACTAATCTTTGCTACCCGGCACAACATAATGGAGTTGTAGAAAGGTTCAATAGGAAATATGGAGAGAGCACGGCGCATGCTTTACTAGTGCGCTGGTTTGGAAGAGGTGCCGCGGGCCAGCCATCATCAAGCACGATGTTACTTAATTAATCACCTAAACTTTGCTCTTGTTGATAAGACACTTTGGAAGCTTGGTCCGTAAGAATCCTCTTAGACATATTAGAGTCTTTGGTCATGGAGGCATATGCACATGCCTATGTAAAAAGATCTAAGTTGGACAACAAGGTTATTAAGTGTATATTTATTGGCTATAGTGCTAACATCAAAGGATACAAGCTTTGGAATCTTGTTATAGAGAAAGTTGTATACAGCAGAAGTGTAATCTTCCGTGAGCTGAAACCTTCCACTTTGGATCTACAGTCAGAGACAAAGTCAGAAAATAGTAAGGATGTAGCAGCAATTCCTCGTACACCAGAGAAAGAGGAATTGAAGATTCAAAATGTACCTGAAACTGAGGAGAGCTCAAGTAGTTCTGAAAGATCTGAAGAAGATGAACCTTAGCCTCAGCCAGTGAGGAGGTCAACCTGAGAAAGGAAACAACCAGATAGGTATGGGTTCTCATTAATTGATTCTACTTGTGCCTATGCCTTGATTTCTAGCACTGATGAGCCTAGGACTGTAAAGGAGGAAATTAAAATGTCTGATTCAGATTCTTGGTTGGAATCCATGAAGGAAGAAATGGCGTCATTAGATAAAAATGAAACCTGGAGTCTAGTGCCCTTGCCTAAAGGCAGAAAACCTGTGGGCTGTAAATGGGTATTTAAGAAAAAGATTGGTCTGGATGGCAGTGTAGAAAAATACAAAGCACGACTGGTTGCAAAGGGTTATTCCCAGGTAGAGGGAATTGACTATGGGGAAATCTTTTCTCCTGTAGCAAAGCTGACATCCATTAGATTTCTATTGTCACTTGCAGTAGCTTATGACTTAGAGGTTGAACAGATGGATGTGAAGACAACATTTCTTCATGGTGATCTTGAAGAAGAAATCTATATGTCCCAGCCTGAGCACTTTGTTGAGAAAGGTAAAGAAAAATTGGTATGCAAATTAAAGAAGTCTATGTGATGGGTTAAAGCAAATACTACCTAGAATGTGGTACCGTAAATTTGATAACGGTGTATTATCTTTTTAGGCTTTCAGGAGATCAAAATCTGATCACTATGTATATTATAAAAGCTGAAAGTGATCAAGCAAGTTTGTTATCGCCTTTATGTTGACGAGCATAAGCGTTCATAGGAAATATCAAGCTAATGATTTCCGATCTTAAGTCTTAGTTGTCTACTAAGTTCGAAATGAAGGATCTTGGTGCAACAAGGTATATTTTGGGGATGGAGATAACCAAGGACAGGAAGAATAGAAAGATTTGGCTCAGTTAGAGTAAGTATATAAAGATCGCTCTAGAGAGATTTTGTATTTAACGATTGCGAAACGCTAGTTTGTTCCACCATGCAGGAATGAAACTATCCGTTGAGAATCTTCAAAATCTCCTATATTGAGATGGAGGACATGACCAGCAGCCTCTATGCTAGTGCTGTAGGCAGTCTCATGTATGCAATGGTCTATACAAGACCAGACATTTCCCAAGCAGTGGGAGTACTTAGTCGATTTATGGCTAATCCAGGAAGAATGCATTGGGATGCTATGAAGAGGGTGTTTAGGTATTTGAAGGGAACTTCAGATTTTGCATTTTGTTACCATGGGAATTTGGTTGAATCACAAAGGACTCTCAGCATTCGTGGTTATGTAGACTTTGATTGGGTAGGGGACATTGACAACAGAAGATCCACCAGTGGATACGTTTTCATGCTAAATGGTGGTGCAGTGAGTTGGATTATAGAGTTTCAGAGGGTCAGATTCGCTTTGGTCCAATTATAGGATCGCAACATACTTGGTAGCTACTCATGCTTGTACCAGTTGTATGTTTGAAACGCTTTTGTTCTTAACATTGGTTTTGATGCGGGGAAATAACAATCTTATGCGGATGTACTGTGAGTGCCATTTGTCTAGCAAAGAATCCAACTTTCCATGCCAGGACGAAACATATTGATGTATAGTACCACTTTGTACGAGATATGGTTGAGAATGGAAAGGTCAGTTTGGAAAAAGTTGATACTATGGAGAATGTTGCAGATGCATTGATGAAGCCAGTGAGCACAGACAAGTTCAGGTGGTGTGCCAGTTCAATGGGCCTTAGTGCCCATGTTTTTCAGTTAAGTAATTTTTTGTGAGCTCTGGAGGTGTCTGAATGATCTTCATCAAGTGGGAGATTGTTGGAAAAAGTGCCTCAAACATTACAGACTGAAACCTCCTTTAGAGCAATGTCGGTGTGACATTTTGATTGTCTGGCCGACTAGCAGTTTATTTTATCCAATTCTGAACAGGTCGCTGTGACCCTGAAGAAGTCTTGCCGAAAGGTACACGGTGGGGTCTATCGCTATAGCTTGGTGTATTCGCTATGACCTCATAGCACTCGGGAGAGCCTTGGCCGAAAGGCCATTCATTCATTTATCGGCATGACTCTTAGCGACTATGATCTTCGGTGAAGCTTATGGTTCTCGCTAAGATGTCTCAGCGAAGTGTTGTTCTCTTGCCGACAACATATGAATTGATGTCCTCAGGGTAACTTATTATGGCTCGATGAGAAGTCACCGCGAAATCAAATGTTATGCCGATTGAGTTTTATCAGAGAGACTTAGCCGAAGGAAGTGACTTTGGGAAGATGTCCTACTGAAGTGGATATGTCTTAGTGACTAAGACTTAAGTTGGAATCTTCGGTATATCTTAATGAACTCGAAGAAAGGTATTAGTGATAGAAGAAAGCTATGCCGACAGGGACTACTTGGGAGTTATCGATATAACTCTTAGACTTCGTTATGAGGTATGAGCGATAAGCAATTTTCTTGCCGTTAGCCAATGGCTATCGGGGTAACTCTTGGCGACAATCAGTATTCGGTGAAACATATATAAATCGGTAAGTTCTCTCGGCGATGGACAAATGTTTTGGCAACAGGTGAACACTTCGGAGTAGCATATGAAGATCGATATGAACTCTTGGCGATAGGTGTAAGTCTTGTTGACTTCTACTTGGTGCTCGGAAGGCTTGGGGACTTCGGTGTAACTCTAGTGTTTCGCTATGACCTTCTAGCGAAAAGCGATAAGTCAAAGCGACTACTGAGATTCTTGGTGACATCAGTACGAGTTCAATGTGGCATCGGCGAGACACTGTTAGTGTCTCACCGAGATGCCAATGCAATATGAATTATGTTGATCGTGTATGACTTTTGATGTGGCATCACGTGGACGAATCAGAAGAGTTGAATTAAAACCGTTGGGAGTTTGTTCGTTGCGATGGTTCTGTGAGGGAGCTCGATAGTCAGGAAACGACATAGTTATAGTCAGAAGTTACAGATGTTTTGAAGGTTGAATTGTAGTTCGATCAATAGTGAAGTGCGAAGAATTCGAACTGTATCAGTGAAGGATTAAAATCTGTAAAGGTTGTAAACTGGAAGTTTTATGTTCGAAGAAGGTTCATGATGAATGCTGTTGTATAATGACACCAGAAAGATAAGTTTGGAATTGTATGTAATTTTTTATTATTGAAATACAAAGTGATTTCTCTTGGTGTGGTGGGTTTTTCTCCCGTAAGGGTTTTCCCATGTATATCTGGTGTTTCATGTGTGTTTGTCTAAATACTTTGTTTCTGTAATCTGTCTCATAGTGCATCTTAACTTGACTGTAATTGAAAATTTAAAAGTACTTCTGCACTCTTTCCTGAGGTATTGACGTTAGGAAAATTGTTTTCCGCATCTAGTTTTCCTTACAAATACTTCTCCTCTACCTTGCATGCTAATATCCTTTTTAGGAGTGTGTGTGTGCTTGACTCACGTGGCTCAAACTAGTATGAGAATTGATCCAATAGATCTTACACCCTATTACATGGTATTAGAGTAGTATTGGAAATCATTTACTTGGTTCGATAATTTACTATTAAGAGGTTTTTTCAATTTGTGGAGATAGTGGTTATATGTATAGTTTGGTTGTGTGTTTTGTGTTCTAAAAATCTTTGTGTAGAGGTCATGAATCTTTGAGTTGTATTTTCTCGTGTTAGATCTTAGAAAGGGCACGTAAATCACAAAATAAAATTTCACAAATTAAGACCTCGTGAATCTCAAAAGGTTGGTCCAAAGGTCTATATTTGATGCCACAATTTGGTTATTAAAGGCCACATGAATATCACAAAGGCTGATCCAAAGGTCTATGTTTGAGGCCATGAACCCATAAAAATTTTTAGCCCCTCGTCACACTACATGATCATATGAGGGCTAAAAACATGGGTTAGATACTAGTAAGGGTTTATATTTAGCCCCCTCTCCAATTTCAGTTAGAAATGCAACTTTAAGTTTTTAAATGTAAAAAAAAAGGTGACATGGGAAATATTGGAATTACTGTAACTTCTAAATGGCAACTCAAATTCAAGTACTATTTTTTCTAATGTGAATATTTTTATGTCCAATCCATTGAAAATGTTATCACACAAATTATAATGTGCCCTTTTTCATTCGATTGGAAATCCTATGCACTAAACATATAGTGTGCCAAAATATGGGAAGATGTCAATATTGAATCAAGGTGGGCGTTATTGTGTCATGTCATGTGCACTTCCACATTTCCTTTCACATTTTATTTCTTTGTTTCTTTTCTATAAAAGAAATCACCTTAAGCATTGATTTAAATCAGATTGTCAAACCTTTAACACCTTTTAATTATCATGATTGGAAACTAAAAATTTCAATTCTACCTAAAGAATAAAGGGTTTTATAGGGTAACAATGGGCACTAAGAAAGAACAAATGTGATCAAGCCTTCAAATGCATGTGTCTTAATGTGTTTCCTGAACTCCTCTTTCATGTAGAATCCTTGAATACATCCAATGAATTTTTCCTCACATTAATTTTTTGTGGAAGACAAATGAAATGAAAGGTCATGAGTTAGAGAATGAACTCATCAGTTTAAGCCCTAGTTCATTTGACGCCCTAGAGGACTTCTTCACTAAGATTGCAATTGAAGGAATGTGAAATAGAGAAAAAAGAGGATCAAATTATTCTTTCTATAATCTCCAAATTAGGTCCTAATTATTGTGTCTGTATCTATCTTCTACTCTCCAAATTAGGTCCTAATTATTTTGAGTTAACATTACCCTCGTAAACATGAGTTTTTTCAACATTGATATTGATAGGATTTTGATTGTATGACTCTTGATTTATGATGTTATTAAGGTTATCAAATTGCAATTGAAAATATAATAACGTCAAACCATTACTTATTCCATAAATGATATGCTTTCAACTTAATAGAACTTTATTAGTTGGAAACCACGGCCATGAAACCACCTAAACATACTTAGGTACATGAGGCTCAAACGTGAAGGTATGATGTTGTATTTACTCACAAAGCTCACTTAAAAGCTAAGCTTTTATGAAAAGGAACCTAGCTTAGATGGCGTGTGTGGATGGTTGAAAGCTTTGTGTTTTGATGTAGAGGAAGCATGTGGGTGTCTCTATGTTCGCTATGGCATCTTCATCACTATTTTATCCTACAAAAGTTTAAAAGCATCCCAAAAAAAATAGAAATTTTGTTCAGCAATTTATAGAATTGAATTCCATGTGACTACTACCCTACACATTTCTCACTTTTGAGCTATCAAAGTGCATGAATATGTGGATAACTTGACCTTTAGTTTGTATAAAATACGAAAGATATCAATGCCATGTTTGTAAATACCCCTATTTTCTCATTGTAATGGACTTACATGAGGGAACATGTTGTAAACTTGCTTAGGTTTAGATAAGTCAACATGAA
>VDFB02375761.1:0-26321 GCA_007258455.2 Sequoia sempervirens | reverse complement strand
ATGATGGATAATCTGTTTCTCCAAAAAAATTGCTATAGTTCTCTTCTTCAAACTGTTATAATCTCCTCCTCAAATATGCTATAGATTGGTCATAAATCTGCCAAGAATATGATCACAAACTCATCATATAAATCTGTTATAAAAATCCTCTTGTAGATCTCCCTTTATTTCCATACAAATCTGTATATATCATTTACAATGATCTTGTTCTCATATATGATGATCTGTAGATATTTATATTTTATCCCCACACTTACCACTCATATTCCATCTCTTTTCACAAAACTAATCATAATCACGCCAATATCTTTACTTAAATTTCTGCTCTTAATCTTCACATTTACTCAAAAACTGAACATTCCATTGGAAATACACAGCTGAAAATTCCAGATTGTTATATCAGCTTAGATACTGTAACATACACCCCTGAATTTTTTTTTTGAAACCCTTGTTTGCTGGTTGCTTGTTCAATGCAATGTTTGTGTTTTGTTTTCAAAGTGTTTCCAGATGAATATAAAATTTAGAGAAGATTGCAATGAACAAAAACACAATATACTAATGTCTTTTCAATAGAGATTACAATAAATATCATATGCATTCATTTTCAGTTTTTATCAGAATAATACAATGAATGTTCAGACCTGGAATAAGAAGCTACAGTCATGACAGTGACCCTTCATTTGCAGCAATGAGCCTCTTGATTGGCAGTGAACAATACTCAAGCTTTAGCCTTCAAAGCACCTCATTTTCCAATGCCTATTCCACCTTTTTTCAGCCCCCAAAACCGAGCAACTGAAGGCTCACACGTGCTGGTCAAAACAGAGGGTTTCTAGCAGCAAAGGGTGTCCCCCTTAGAAAGTTTGATCCCCTCTAGAAAATCACAAACTCAATCAAAATATACAATCTTGTGCTCTTTAGAATTGGCTTGAGATTGGTCTTTCAAATATTCAATACCCATTTCAATTACTCCACCCAACTCAGAGCTATGATCAAAAAACCAAGCTCAGGTCCATGTTTTGAAGCACCCATAAACCAGTGTTCCACGGGGACGCGTCCCCCCCGAAAAACCACGCACACCCGAGACGGGGACGTTTCTGAGACGGGGAGACGCCTGGGAAACGTCCCTCCGCCGTCCCCAAATACCCCCGCCGTCTCCTCCTAAAGGGAGACGTTTCCCTGTAGTTTCTAGTAGGGAGACGCCATGGAAACGCCCAGGAAACTTAGAAACATCTCTTCAAAAAAGAATTTATTGTGTTAAAAAATTTAAAAATAAAAAAACATAGGAGTTTATATTTTATAACCTTAGTTTTATACTTTTATTTGATGAATTTTTTGTCTTTGAGTCTTCATCGTGCGACTGAGCTTCAAGAACAGGAGATTTGCGTTTGGAGTTTGGAGATCAAATTTTACAGTGGCAGGGTTTTTCGACTGGTGCATTCGACTCAGGATTTGAGGCATTTCATTTTTCTAAGTTTTATTTTGTTGGTTTTTTCTCCACCCTTTGTTTTGGCTCGCAACTTCATGTATACAAAATGTGGAAGCATTGCAACGGGGCCGCGCGGTTTTTGTGAGGCGTCACAAAGATGTCCGCTCATGGAATGCAATGGTCGCGGGGCTTGCAGAAGACGCGCGGACAAAATTTGCCACTCTTTGGGGATATTCAGAGGCGGCCAAGGTAGATTTGGAGACTATGTCAGAGGAGGACCCCAAGTTGTGGTGGACTATGCATGGGCCTAGGTCTTTGATTACTACTCTAGCCATTCGTTTGCTGTCCCAAGTTTCTAGTTCTTCTGCTGCTGAGAGGAACTGGTCCACTTATAGCTTCATCCACTCTGTTAAGAGGAACAGGCTTACTTCTAGGAGGGCAGAGAAGCTTGTGGCTGTACATAGTGCCTTACGTCTAGTTGACCGCAACACAACTACATACAAGGAGAGTCCAGCACCCAGATGGGATGTAGAGCCAGAAGAGCCATCACAGATAGAGGATGATCCTACAGAGACAGGGCTGGTTGGTATTGGTTTAGATGAGCTTCAGCATGCGGAGTCTAGCAGTTCCAGTGACGAGGAGATTGGCATGGAGCTTGGAGATGATTAGATCATTAGCGGCATCAAGCCATTAGCCTGGAGCCATTTACTATTAGTATTTACTATTTTCAGTATTTTGTTACTTGTACTCTGTTTTTGAAGTTTGAAGTTTGAACATTGATAATACAGTGATACTTGATTGTAATTATCAAATTATGATTCATGAATCATGATTATGAAACTCAAATTATGAAACATATAGTTCTTGTTGCATTTTCCAATATCAATGAAATGATATATTATTGCAATGTGTTATTGTGTTTAGAGTTTAGACAATTAAATTATTAATCTTTTAAGTTTTAATTTTCAAGTACTATATGTATTTTAGCGCCTGGCCTCTACTTTTTACCATCCCTCACTGTCTCACTGCCCCCTCTAATTTAGGCCCCCACCTCCCATCCCCGGAACACGCCCCCTCAGCCCCTCTCTATTCCCTCGGCCCTCTCGGCCCCCTCACCCCCCAAACTCCGCGGGAATACTGCTTTAAACCCAATATTCAAACACACTGTACCTAAAGCACCAAAACCCAAAGCAGCACATACCCAAAATCCCTAAAAGAACTGGAAACTTTAATTTCAATCACTCACCCAAACTTCTATGGTGTCTATATGATCCTACTTGGTAGAATTACCTACCATCTCATTAGGGGAGGATATTTCACCATCAAACCAGCCCAAACAAAGAGGGTTTTTCATCCTCAGTTTGCAGCCCAAGCACTCTGGAAAAAATCCAACAGCATTTCATTAAGTTTCCAAAGTAGAGATGTCCAAATGAGAGCCAAGATGAGAATATAAAGAAGCTAGGGCTATTGGACTTCAAAAGCTTCTTAATTTCTTCCTAGAAACCAACGCCCTTCTTGAGGCTTCTAAAAAATTAAAACATTTTAATTTATTTTTCCCCCATAGGCGTCCACACAAGAGGATATATAATATTAATAAATCTTTAAAAACAACTCACATTTGAAGCCTTAGCGTAGAGTGACTGCTATTCCATGATAGTCAAGATCTCATCAAGCTGCTTCACATGCTCCTCCCAAGTCTTGTTGTATATGAGCAAGTCATCAAAGAACACAAACAAAAATTTACGCAACTATTTATTGAATATATGATTCATGCAGGACTGAAATGTGGCAGGTGTGTTTGTCAAACCAAATGGCATGACCAGGAACTCAGTGTGCCCATAGTGACAACGGAATGCTATTTTGTGTATGTCCTGCTCTCTGACTCTGATTTGATGGTACCCTGAACGAAGATCAATCTTTCAAAAGTACACGGCCCCATGAAGTTCATCCAACAACTCATCTATCCTAGGTATGGGGTACCTGTTCTTAATGGTTTTCTTATTGAAAGTTCAGTAGTCAATGCACATTAACATGGTTCCATCCTTCTTCTTTACCGAGACCACAAAAAAAGCAAATGGACTAGAGCTCGGTTGAATGTGTCCCATCTCAGGCAATTTCCTAATTGCTTTCTCAATCTCATCCTTGAATTTCTTAGGATGACAATAGGGGGTGGTGTTAACTTGTTTTCCCCCCTCCTCCAACTCAATGGTGTGCTCAAATTTGCGATCAGGTGGTGTAATGAGCCTAGCT
This sequence comes from Sequoia sempervirens, assembly GCA_007258455.2. Lineage (NCBI taxonomy): Eukaryota > Viridiplantae > Streptophyta > Pinopsida > Cupressales > Cupressaceae > Sequoia > Sequoia sempervirens. The sequence continues at coordinate 22,645 of VDFB02375761.1, read as the reverse complement.
AATTTTGATCTCAAAGTGCTGAAGATGAGCTCTAGGAATATTGTCAAACAATTCACTTGCTAACTCCTAACTTGCTGGTCTGATGTTACAATCTGATATGTTTGCTTAAAATGACTTCGAAGTGTTCCAAAAGCTTGAATTTCAATGCTCCAATGCTTAAACTATGCAACCATGAACAATCCTTACCCCAATCTGCCCTTAATCCTTGCAATTAGCTGACTTGTAATTTTGTCAAACACTTTGTATGCAAAGTGCTTCTTGCTGGTTTCGTGTTTCAGTTTAATGATTTGCTTGGATGTGATGAATTAAAGCTTCAAATGCTTATTGAACAATGCAAGACTGACAATGCTAAGCTCTAGTTGCAAGAATGCCTTATTTTTGTACTTTTCTATGCAATTAGATGAATTTGCAAAGCAATCTAATCATCTACAGCAATGGACACTTTGTCAAACATTTGGCATGCAAACTAACTAAGTACAAGATGCTTTGAAAATGCTTGAAGAAAACAATGATCATGCAACTCCTTATTTCTCCTTAATTGCAAAATGAAAGATTGTTACAATGCATTCATAAAAATGGCCAAGACTCTTGGCACTTACATATTACTTATTGACTGTCATAAACATGCATCTACAGCAGATTACAAAAATGATATCATATGCAAATCTAACAGGTCAAATAGACAATGGAACCTGGTTGAATTGAAGCGCCCTTGAGTGGAGATGAGGAAGCAAGCAAAAACCAATTGAAATTGTGCTTTCCAAAGCCAAATCGAATGCCTCAAGCCAGCCAGCCACCCCTGTTCTGGTCTGATCTCACAAATAAAATAATATAAAGCATAAAAATTATGTCCCAAGCACCAAATGTGATCTCTAAGGCCCAAGGAAGAGGGCAAACCAAGTCCCAAGTGAATCTGATGTCAAATGAGTGATCCACAATAAAAAAAAGCCTCCAATGGCGTCCCAGCTATGACTGTGAAATATCTGATTTTATATCAGATTTCCTCGAAATAAAATCTGCCCTTCAATCTTCAAGGAAAATCGATGCCAAAGAAAGATGAATCAATACCAAATAACCAGCTATGAACCTCTGAATCAATTTGCTCCAAAATTGGCCAATGGCCACCAATTTTGCTCCAAATGAGAAGTCTAAAGTAACCTCTCCCTCAGCTACAATAATTCAGGTGATATTTCACACCCTCAAAATTGCTATCAATAGGAAGTTTTTGTTTCCTATGATAAGAAGCTATTTGCAGAAACCCTAGGCTCCACAAGATGAATTGACAATCAACAACAACAACATCAAATCTGCCTACTGAGAATGAAGCCCAAGATGTCTATTTATTAGTTTTCCTCAATTTCTCCAGAAGCTTCTAGAATATTATTTTATTTTATTTAAGTGACTTTATATAATATATTTTAAAATCAAGTCACTTTATTAAATTAATTAAATATAATGTCACCTTATAATTTTGATTTATTTGATAACCTTATAATTAATTAACTTAAAACCATTTAATGATTTAATTAAAATAACTAATTAGTCATCCTCTTGAAAAATCATTATTTTGGACAATTAAATTAATTAAAACAAATTACCTTCAAAACGGGGAAATTACAGGTGGCCTCCCTAGAGGTATCTCTCCAAACACCCTATCATGCTTACCCTATAACTCTTGTATGTCAACATGATATGGCTGTCTTGAATCTGGAGTCTCCTTAGTGGTAATCAAACACTCTGCTGCCCATGCTACATCACCATGGCGGAAAATCATCTACATGTGTTTAGCTGACATTACCTTTGGTGCCCCTGTAGTCTTACCTCTAAACACCACTCTCTTGCCATCTGCTGTCCTAAACTTAAGCTCCATGGTTTGAAAGTTTTGTGAGTATTTCCCCAACGAATGTAACCATTGAATACCAAGGATGGCATTTGTGTCACCTAAATCCACCACATAGAAATCATTTGTCACGATGCAATTGCCCAGTGTGATAGGCAACTACTGTTCATATCCGATCTATCAAATCAAACAATCGCGGATGCCCCTCGCCCCTGCCAAGCAAAACCTCTCTGCAAAATCAAGGAATTGAATTCCTAGGTGTGCCCGAAAGAGTAGCTATAGTACTATTCTTTTCCTTTTCCCCTGGTTGCTCCCTATCCGAAATGTATCAGCTATCATTGTACTGTATTGCTCATCATCATTGCTCTCATCCCTTAGATATAAACCTCTCAATGAGATGAACTCTTGGCTCTACTCTAGGCAATGTGTCCGTGCTCCCAACATTCCCTTGCAATGATAAATACATATTCCCCTTTAATTTTGCATCTCCTCATTCTATACCCTTTCATCCGGATCACTTCTCTTGTTTCCCTTCTTTTGAAAAGACTTCTTACCCTTGTTCTTTTGAGGAATGAAGGGTTTAGAAGGAGTTTTTGTGCTAGGTGTGGTGTATTCCATGTCTCTAGCTCAAGTGATCGCAACCTGTAGGGAGTCTGATTTGAAAGCCTTAATCCAACCATGAAGTGATTTGGATAGACCCTCAATGAAAAGCATCACCAACCGTTGCTCTGAAATATTATTATCACTAAATTCACTCACCAACCTACAACCGTTGAACTCTAAGGGATATAAGGAATCTAATCGATCCACTCTACTCTGCCAGCTAACTCTCTGAAATAAAGTTCAGGATCCTTTTGATCAAATCTATCCATGAGTTTTTGTGAACTCCAAGTAAGATGTGATATTGGCATGTCCCAATGTGACAAGCCCATGATACCACCATTCATGTGCTTCACCATCCAGATGTAGAGTAGCATACTTGATAGCTTTAGACTCCAGCATAGGATTAAGCAATAGGTAAGTGTCCAACTTTTGGACCCAATCTCTAGCTGTGCATTTACCAAACCCATCAAAGGAAGGGATTGAAAGTTTCCCAACCTTTCGTTGTAAATCCTAATTTTGTTGCTGCCTATTGTTGTTTTTTGGTCTATTCTTGAGTTTGATATTACAAAAATCTACCAATGACATGGTAGCATGAAATTCATCTCCCAAAGAATTATATTCTCTAAAATAACCTAAGAAACCTTCCCCTTGTGCTTGCTGCTCTTGATCTCCAACAACTTGTTCTCCCAAGAATTGATGCATGAGAGCCCTCGGTGTCACCCTGCTAGCTGCCCTAGCATTGCTTTGAGTTGTATCATTATTATCATGACTACCATTGTGACCATTCTACCCATTATTGCCATTATTACTATTGTTGTTTCTACCACCAACAAGATTGTTACACCCCAAATTGTGAAAACAACCCACCAGACTTAAACTGACTTTTTCTTGATTTCAACTTCACCACTGTGATCGTGACGTGAAATAAGCCAAACAAAATTAATTTCAACCAATTCTAGAAAGATCCTATTTTTTAGGGTTTTTCCTAAAAATAGGAGCCCAAAAACCCTAATTTTCAAAATTTTCGAATTTTACCAATATCTTCTAGACATTAAACCCACAAAAAGCCCATACTTGGTTTGACCAAAAATTGACTTTTAATGACAATTTTACAAGATTTAGACCATTTCAATCAAAATGCCTTAATGAAGCAAAAAAATTGTTTTGGATACAACACATTAAATGAAATCCTTCAAGAATCTGGCAAATTTTTTAACAAATAATCACCTAAAGCAGAGAATGGGTAACTGTAATGTCCCCTTCTCAAGGGTGATCAATTCAGTTGACTGTTGGCCTATTTCGGAGACCTGTAGGCTACTCGGAGGGTGAAAATTAGGGTTTCCCATTTTGAGGATGTTGTTGCTCAAAGCTTGGAGATTGGTTTGTGGATTCTTTTTGGGTTTTCAGAGAGCTTCGCGGTGGTAAGGCATGCATAGTGATCTAAGCACCTTCATGAATTTACTATTTTTAGTAAATTCTATTTCTGGCAGTGGTCCTGTTGATCTCAATGCAATTGGCTCTCTGCTTCAGCCAATTCAGTTGGTATTTTGATTTTTGGCCTTTGGATGCATTTTTGGAGAGATAAGTTAAGTTGATTTAAATAATGTTATATTTTAAAAGGGGGACTTCAAGGGTGAATGCTTCATCAGGAGATCATTAAATAATTCCAAGGCCAAAATTATGAGAAGCTTAAGGGGGACGCCAACTTCAAGGAGCCTATTATTTTATTAAAGTCAGAATATTGCCTTATGAATTGGGACGCCTTTCTTTGGAGAGAAATGAAGTCAATTCAAATTTAAATATTGCTTGACTTTTTGGGCGCCCTTCTAGATGCTTCTGGAAGATGCTTGACAAGTCTATTTAAGGTGGCTTCTTCTCTTCATTTGATCATCTCTTGTCTACAGTAAAGTTATGTTGCCGAAATAGTAACAGAGTTGCTTCGAGGAAAGTATACACATAGGCTCGACTTCTTTCTTGAAAGATAGCAACTAGTTGAGAGTTTAGCTTGTAGTGGATTTTTTTGCACTTGTAGTAGGGTATTTTGCATATTGTAGCTGAGTTCTTGCATGTTCTATCAATTTTGGAGTTGCTGGTTCAATATTGCTGAATATTGTTTTTGCTCATACATCAAAAAATAAAAATAATCTTGTTTTGGGTGTTTCATGTATGCATTTCCCAACTAAGGGCGACCCTTCCTGGCAAGTTTCAGATCTTTTAGTTGAGAGTTGGATTTTATATTAAAAAATCACCCTTCCAAGAGAGCTGTACCTTCTTTTGGTGCCTTGGAATGCGTGCACAAAAAGATATATTTCATTTGTTTGCAATTTCTTAGTCTTGACATGGTCGCCATCATCCTAGAGCTCAGTTGCAACAGATTGGAAGTCATTTGGTGAGGTATTGTGAGATTGGTGAGCATTTTAGTGAGTTGCAGTATTGCTGGTTATGCATTTTAGTCTATGCTCAGTCATATCAGATTGTAGGAGTTTCTTATTGGAGTTGGTTTTGAGTCTTAGAAGTCTAGTTGTGCCTTGGAGAGTTGTTATACTTTATTGCAGCATTATTGAGCTTCTAATCCAATGGTTCTTGGCAGGCCCTCTATTTTATTGTAAGTTGAACAGTAGTATTGTTAGCCTTCTCATTTATCTCCTCTTGATTATTATATTTCCCGCTGAATAAGTGGAAGAGGCTGGCTTGCCACCTATTTAATTTCAGTTAGTAGCTTTAGGGACCCTCTAACCATATGCTCGCCACCTCTTGACACTATCTTGGTTAAAGTTACTTTCAACTCTGCATGCATAAGATCCTCTGACCATATGCTTGTCTATCCAAGACGCATTCTTGGTTAGAGTTCCCTTCCAGTTCTGCATTGCATCAGATCCTCTAACCATATGCTCACACCTTGCCCAACATTGGGATCCTGGTGTACATCCTTGGTTAGAGTTGTTTTCCGCATCATTTTGGTTTTAGAGCTAACCTTAACGGGTGTGTGTTGCATTGCCTATTGTAATCAAACAAAAAAAAAATTGTTCCGGTTCTTTACAGTAACCTCACATGAAACTTTAAACAATTTTGAGTGACTAAATGATATTCTTTATGAATTCGTTCTTTGAACAGTAGGGCTGACCCAATGACTTAAAAATTAACCAAAGCAATGGAACAGTGCCTTATCCAAGGGCGATGAACTCAAATTTGAAACAAACCGAAATATAATAGTAACCAAACTTAGTACTCCAAACTATTGTAATATTGCATTACAGTGAGACAACTCAAATATTCCAAAACAAAAACTACTTATCAGATCCTTATATCTAATCACACGAACCCATGATTTCATCAAAGCAATCTAATTAATTCCTTGAATTAATGCAAAGACAGAATCACACATTCAATCAAAACACAAATGAAGACCAATCAAAAGATCCTTGATCATTTCATGTGACAAATACATAAGGAGAGCAATTGCTTCAAAATCTACACTTTCTCATTCAAATGCTAGTACCGTTATACAACATTATGCCTATTACAGGACTCAAATTCAAACCTAAGACTCAATTCTAATTCCATTTCTTTGTGCTTGTATTACAAAATTCTTTACATGAGATCAAAACTTTATCAACCAAAGACCCATACAATTGGCCTTGAATTCCCTTTTATAAGCATAAGGGAGCAAACAAGCTTTGGACCAAATTGTACACATTCTCACATTTTCATTTGACATCCATTTCATTTACATTTCAAACATCCCAAAAACAATTATACTTGCAACTCCAAAGGGGGAAATTCATATGAGACAAAATCCCTTTGCATTTTTGTTGAAGAAGATAATTCCTGCCTTCCAAAAGGCATCCCTCATCGTTACAACAGCACCAATCGCGAACTAGACATCTTTTCCATGTGCATCCCAAAATGTTGGACAAAACATAAAAGCAATGGAAAGAACTCCACTGTCATGTCCCCTTCTCAGTGACATCTCTCGGAGCACAGGATTGGCCTATCATACGTCCCTCGTAGGCTAATGGACTGGATAGAGGGTCATTTTGGAGCTTGGCTCAGCTTCAGTTGGCAGAGTTTGATCAGTAGGCTTTCGTTTGGGCTCGATCGGAGACTTCTTGCAGAAGTTGCTATTTTAGCGCCCCTCGCACAAGGGGACCCCCGCTTAGCCTTTTAAAGGCAAGATGGCTTTCTAAGTGTTGTTCGTAATCACTTGTTCACACCTTTAATTTCCGATACCATCGTGGAGTGAATAACGAGATATTAATATTTAATTGTATTAATTAAATATTAATTATTTGATGATTATAATATGTGCTATAATATTAAATTATAACTTAAGGATTCTTCTTGAGGGGTCACTATCATCGTATACAAATTGATCATTATATTTCCATTATAAAATTCTAATGGTGACTATGGAATATTAAAAGAATTAAAGTTGAATATTCTTTAATTAAAACTCCTATTATTGAGGAAATCGCATCTTTGAGCAATATATGCACTGTCTTTGGGAATTGTGCCATTAAGTGATGATTATTGATTTCGGAGGATTGATCAACTTTGATCTCGAAAGCAACAAACTTTAGGGTTTCAAGTTCGAATTCCCTTGGGAACGAGCCATCTCCATCAGAAGCAATTCAGAGGGTGAAATAACACTTGGATTTTATTGCCAGAGATTTCTTCATTCAGAGGAATCACAAAAGCTCTCGTGAGATTTCATTCATTTCCATGTAGCTCAAAGATATTTATCCATTCGTATTCATCTATCAAGGCGCTACACCATATCCGCAGAGGTCCGCATATTGATTAAAGGGAGGCCGTATAATTCTATTAATTGATGTTTCCTGACATCAGTCAGACTGCATCTGCCAGATTACCTTTATATCATTGAGCTGGCTCTTTTGCCTAGAGGAGAGAAACGTTTCTACCTTATTGGCATTATATATCTTCACCAAAGTGGCTCTCAGATCCTGAATCATACCATTATTATTCTCGAGAGAGAAGGATACTTGTATTGCAGCTGCATCTATCCATTATTACATCGATCAACAGCTCGTCACTGTGTTTTCATAAATATCATTGTTTTTTTATTAGCATGCAACTAGGTTATATTGTAATCATCTTCAGAAGACTATATATTAGACAAGCTCCAGTATTTGCTATAGATTCTGTAGTTCTCAGAAATATATTATTTTATTTGCATTTATTCTGTATTTCTTGCAAAAATCGCAATCTTCATTTATTGCTCAAAAACTCAAAAACAAGCAAAAAACCAAAAAACGTCAGAAAAAACAAACAAAACTGTCAGATTTGAGAAAAGAGGAAACTAGGGTTTCTACATCCACCTCCATGTTAGCACACATGTCATCATTTAACCAAGAGGATATAATTTTGGAATACTTCATCAAAGGTTTAATCTGTAAACTTTTCAAGCCATGTATTATATTCCTCCACAGTGGGCCACTGTGTATCCAACAATCTTTGCACTTTTGAGTCATGCAAATTGTACCTGGCATCCATTAATATCCTGGCCTCTTTCACAAACACATCCATATTAACCTCAATTTTAGTCATATCATCAATAGAGGCATTCAACATTGTGTAACCTGCAAGACTGATAGCCTCCTCAGCCTTAGCGAGCATATTTGCTATTTGTTCCTTCCATGTATTGAAATCTTTCCTTTCCCCATCATCATTCCAAATCCTGGGCATCCCACTTTCCTCCATATCCCTGAACATCTTCAATTTGCTCTGGAGTTGAACACCAATCTTGCCATGGTATGTTGATATTTCACCCAATAAATCGATTGCTTTCAACAAATCTAGGATATTTGTTGGAGCTTTAGGATCGTCTTTCATGTTTGGCATCATTTCCTTAAGAGCTCCAACTCTTGCACTCCACTTACTCCAATCATTCTGAAAGGCATTTTGAACTTGAACGCACCTCTTGTGAGCTTCATGAATGCTTTTATATACTTCCCAAACATTATCAAACTTGTCCTTTTCTATTTTCAATTCCCCTTTTAGCTAGCTAATTCTCAGTGATAGTCTCACGGTCTTGTGATGATAACCATGAGGAAGAAGGCAATGCCCTCAATGATGGACTTGCCTATGTAGTACCCTTCGTTTTATTGTATTCATCTAGGAGAGTATTGTACCTATCCAATGATTTATCATACTTCTTCTGAAAAATTTGTGCAGTATTTGCACACAACATTGCAGCATGTACAGTCAATTGAGTAGCTTGGGTAGGAGTGATATCTGTAGTTCTTTTCATCACAACAGCACCAATGACCTTTTTCACCACAACACCAATGACCTCTTCCACTTATTTTACCACCACAAGCTTCCCTGTGTTTGGTGCCATTGACCAATTTGCAAGGGCATGCAAACATGGGATTGAAACCAAATCCAAAAACTCAATTGTCAAAGTGTTCCTCGGACATAGAAGCTCCTGGATCCTTCCTAATTGCATCTAGTGCAATGGCTTCTTGCTGTGTGAACATATCTTTTACTGCAGCACTTGGTATATGTTGTGACCTTTTCACACATCACCCCATTCAAAATGGGGACCACCTAATTTTTGCTCCATTGGGTCTTTTGGCTTTGGTTTTTGGTTGGTTTCACGGCTGTCTCTCTTTTGTTCTGCCTATCTTTTCGAGGATGTGCCCATCTTTGGACTTAAGTTTAAATTTTGGCTAAGTCTGTGAAATTAGGGTTTGCATTCTTCAGGCTAGTTTGAAGTCAAATTGAATGAGTGAATTGAATTATGAGCTTAACACTACAATCAGAAGGCTTCCAGCATGTTCCCATCAAATTTTCACTGAATTCTTACAACTTACTATTTTTAGTAAGTGCTCAATTTGGGACCTTTTTTCTCGAGACTTTTGAAATTCTAGCTATTACACCACACTTAGAACACTTTGAGTTGTTTGCCTGCAAAATTTGAGTGAAAACGGACAACTTGCTATTTTTATTAAGTCCCTTATTTGAGACCTTTCTGCTAGGGATTTCGCAAAACTGATTTTTTGCATTAGATTCAGGACACTTCAAAGTACTTGCACGCAAAATTTGAGCAAATTTTGACAACTTGCTATTTTTAGCAGTCTTGACTTCGAGAGTTATTTTTAGGGTTTGCATGTGTGATCTTTCAATGCATGTTAGCATAGTCTTTCTGGGTTTTTCAAGAGCTTCATGATAATATGACATGTAAGTCAAGTTGATCACTTAATATTTTTAGTAGGTACCCGCATGCAGACCAATTTTCTAGGCTTTTTGAGATCTCCCGGGCAGTATGACATGCAAACACATCCGGCAGTTGGTTGGTTACTTTTTCAGGCACTTACTATTTTTAGCAAATTCACTCCAGCAACTCCCCAACACTTTAATTTCACGAACAGAGCAACATGCAACAGAAATGGGGTCAAACGGAGGTCATTTGAGGCACATGCAAGTCAGATTAGGGTTTCCAGCTTCGAGACTCAAAATGAGGGGTAAAACTCGAGAAAAATAAAAAATTGATGTATCCCATCACGATTAGCATCTTTCAAGGAGTCCACTAGTAAAATTTGAGCACAATCCAACTACTTACTATTTATAGTAAGTCACCTCCAGAACAGGACTAAACATAGTAGGTCAGCATGGATGACAAGTGTGAACAGGTCAAATAGCTCACAAGGATCATGTGGAGCAAATTTCAAGTCAACAGGAGTAGCAGGGGTCCAAAAAATCAAGAACTTTCTAAAAATAGTAAACGAGGGCAAGTAGGCTAAAAATTGGCTAAGCGTTCAAATATGTCCAAGGCAAGAAAAAAAATGAAAGCATCATCCCCCAAATGCGCCCAGGCTGAGAAGAGGAAGCTAAAAAAAAAAATTGTCCAAGTTGCGATATGGCAGGAGCCCCTATCAAATGCACCCATCATGGACGAGTCAGGTGGAAAATTTTCTAAGTCTAAGAGGAATGGAAGAACACCACCATAGATGCCCCCTCAAATGGAAGCTTGACCCAGGAAATGCACCCAAACTTCATGTAGATGGATGAAAAACGTCTAAGTCAAAACTGGAGGCTACCCCCCTCATATAAGCCCATGTTGAGGAGAGGTTAATGAAAAAGTTGCTAAGTATTGGAAAATGGGAGTAGACCCCCTTGGATGTGCCCATGGAATAAGAAAGCTAGAAAAGTTTCTAAGTGTTTGCAAATGGAAGAACACCCCCCTAGATGTGCCCAAATGGCGAAGGTGGCATGAAGTTTGTCTAAGGCATTGAAACTAGAAGTAAGACCCCCCAAATGCGCCCTAGCTGAGGAGGACAACTAAGAAATTTTTGAAGTGATGATAAAATGGAGGCACCACCCTTGAAATGCGCCCAGATTGAGGAGGCGTGGAAATTTTCTAAGTGTTGAAGAATGGAATGACAAGGGGTGAAATGCACCCAATTTGTGGAGGTGACTTGGAAGCACCTAAGGCATATCAAAGTGGAAACAAGGGGTATCATATGCGCCCAAGGCAAGATTGCAAGTTGGAAAAATTTTCTAAGTGTAAAAAAATAAAAGCTCCCCCTATGAAATGCGCCCTTGCCACCAAGGAGGAGAGTGACTTGAAATTCTTCTAAGTGTTGAAAATGAAAGTGCACAGGGTGAAATACGCCCAACTTGGAAGGGGTAATTGAATTTTTGTCTAAGGCATTGAAATGGAAGCCCACACTCCCTAATGCGCCCAAGATGAAGTAGGTTAAGGAGAGAATTTTCTAAGGCAGGGAAAACTGGAAGAAGCCCCCTTAAAATGCGCCTAAATTGAGAAGGATAAAATAAACATTGGAAAAAAATATTTTTTCAAGGGTGAAAAATTAAATGAACCCCTCCATGTGTACCCATGAGTAATGAAGTTGAAAAATATTTTCTATGTACCCATGAGTAATGAAGTTGAAAAATATTTTCTGAGGGGAGATTTTTTTTGTGGGTCTTTGAATATTTTTCTAAGGGGAATAAATTTTAAAAAATTGCTATGCCTTGGATTGTGATGTTAAAGTGGACGCCTGGCTTCTGGATTGGGAAAATTTTCTAGAGGAAATACAATTTTTCTAAGGAGAAAATAAAATAAAATGTGCCTAACTTTTCTGAGATAAATTTTCTAAGGCATGGTTTAATATTTCCTTAGATGTAATTTTAAAGTGCTAACAGGGTGAAGTACGCCTATACTTGAAAGAGGAAATTTTCCGAGATGTCAATGGGGTGAAATTTCAAATTTTCAAAATAACAAGTGTTGCAAACTGCCAGAGGAGGGAAAATTCAAATTTCTGTAGAGTAGTGGAGGAAATTAAATGAGTTTGCTAAAATGGGGGTTCTTCTAGAAGCCAAGATATTCTCAAACTCAATTATAAGAGCTCTGAAAGTTTTCATTTCTCCTCACAGCTGCAAGTGCAAACTTGAAACTCAAAAAGTGAAGAAAAATCTAAGTGTGAAGAGAAGTTGCTGAAGTGAGCTAATTTGGGCGAAATTTTTCTAAGTGCCAAAGATTGTATTGCTAAAGGTGTCGAACTTTGAAGTGAGACTGCTGAGATTGTTGAGGTTTGAAGTCAGAAATTTTAGTGCTACAAACATTTCTTTTTCAAAATTTGCTCCATATGTTGGTCGTCACGAAGTTAATTTTTCTCAGTTAAGTTTCTAATGCTTGTCTTTCATTCTGCAGGATGGCTAAAGCAGGAAGAGGAGATGCTGCAGGGGTGAGCAAGGCTGTAGGAAAACCTGCAAATGCTGAAACAAGCAAGGCTAATGCATCCAGGCAGGCAATAATAAAGAAACTCAGCAAGTTGTTTCTTCCTGAATCAAAATTTCCTTCAAAACTGGGAGGCTTGACGGATACCAACCTCGGCTCATTTAACTTGGGAGCACTCAGAGGACGAATGTATAGGCTAGGAGGCCATCCTCCGTCAATCACTGCACACAATATCATGAAGAGTGGGATTTATGCAGCTGTTGGTTTTCCACCAGCCATTCAGTGCCCAGAACTAATCATGGAGTGCGCCAATTGTAAAAGGCCAGAGTGGAGGATGATTATTTCACCTGATGGCAAGTTATTTGCCAATCTCACGCCTGATGCTATTGGAGAAGTGTTTGGACTTCCCACTTCTAATAGGATGGTGTACAAAACAAGGAAACGAGTTGAGAAGATGTACGCCTCCTCTTTTGAGAGATGTGTTGGGGTGATTAATTCAATTTGGATGCAAAAGCCCAGGCCTCCATGCACCAAGTTGCCTAAACAGATTATATCAGATGATGTGAAGCAAGAATACTACGACTTGATAATGATGCTCAGCCGGGTAAACGAAAGCTCTCAAGCATATATTTTCAAGCCATGGATGTTTTATTACATCGAAGTTGTAATGGAGGGGAAAGAGTGTGTTGATTGGACGAGGATGATAAGCGACAATTTAGATGAGCAATTCAGGCACCTGAGGAGGACAAAGATATTTTACATGAGTTCATATGTTATATATATGTTGGCTTGGATGATCAAGTATAGAGGAATAACGTACAAGGAGGCAATTGGATGTGGTCCTGGGCAGTTTAAAATCTATGAGGCTTTCCCGCAATTGCATCTAACCAGCACTGCCAGCTATAAAAGGGTGAATGACGCCTTCACGATGCATATAAAAAGGACTCTTCAGCGGAGAACTCAGAAAAGAATTTCAAAAGAAGCTCAGGAGTTGATCGAAGAGTACGGATATTGGTTTATCCAATTTCCGAAGTTCACCTACATTAGGCTGCAAGGGTTCACATCGTATCCATACAGATTACCGAGGTACCCCACTGACAGGATGACAATGTTAGAAGTGTCTAGGCAGCTCATTGCCTATGACAAAATTCAGAAGAAGAAGAAGGAGGTTTAGACTTCCTGATTACCATGGGAAATTCAAATGAAGTTTGTCCTTCCTTACAGGTAGCCAAAGAAGCTGAGGACGAATCACAATTCTTCCACTTTACATACCACGTCAGCAAGTAGGATTTCAATCCTTACAACAAAATCAAAATGGTGCAGAATGTGGAGTACAGGCACAAGGCTCACATTGAATATTTTTGGGCCAATGCGGAGGATGATGCTGAAGTTAGGAGGAGGATGTTTACCAGGCTACCTTTGAGGATGATCAAAGAATGCGAGGTTGTTCCAATTCCAGATCAAGTGGATGAAGACGTGAATGTGATGCAACCAGACTATGAGTCGGTGAGAAATGCACCAGTACCACTACCTGATTAGTCAGAGCCGAAGATCACGGACTTGGACACCTTATGCATACTGGTTCTAACATTCACAAGAAGTTGGGTAGAGAGGCGTGTGAATAAGCTCAAAAGCAAGTCTATTGCTCTCACCTACAATCTCATGGGTGACCAGAGGCCACCATCAGCAAAGAAAAGAAAAAAGGTTGCCCAAACTTCTAAGCCACAAAGAGAGGTACAAGTTCATCCAGTACCCCAGAGAGTAGAAGCAGCATCGCCCTTACGATCACAGGCTCGATCCTCAAGTGTGCAAGAGGTTTCACTGTTTGAGAGTCAAAGAAACGGATTAAATGAAGAACAAGAACTACAGGAAGCAAATCAGCCACCCCGTAGGGAGTCAGTTGGTCAAACCATCAATATGCCTAGAGGAGGTGACCAACAAGAAGAAGAGGAAACAGTGACTGACACCCACTTCAAGCAGGAGCTTGAGGCAGCTTTGGAGGATGAGACTACTACAGGGTAGGAGGCTCAAGTTTCAAGAGAGGATACCCAACATGTAGAGGTAGAGGAGCCTCCTCAAAATGTTAATAGAGAAGAAGTCCAAGAAGAAGAGGCAAGAGAGGAGCAGCCACTCGTTGTTTGTGATCCGCAGCACGCAGTGCCAGATTGGTTAAGGGAGAGAATGAGGAGAGATCCCGAGGAGACTAACCCGGCGATTGAGATGGAGGAAAGCCTTAGTAGAATTAGTGCACCGCCAAAAAAGAGGAAGGCCAGAAAATTCTCAAAGATTTCTACAGATGAAGCAGGTTCTCGCACACTTCATGTGGTTGTCCCAAGAGGAGTACGATCGAGATGAGGAGATGCTAGAAAATTATGTGATTACTACTATTGAGCTAGGCCGCCCCATTGGAGCTCAGATAATTGAAGAATGCGACAACTCCTATCAGGCTCTGAAGAATAGATTGCTCCATACAGAGGGAAAATACAAAACTTTGAAGAGGACGCTAATTGGCTATGTGCAGCACTTCGCACATCCGTGCGGATAGGAGAACCCTACAGTTGACCTCCCAGCCAAGCTTCCGAGGGAATCAGTTAGTGGGCTTGAAAATTTGAGAAAGATGGCTCAAGAGGCAGATAAGTGGATTGGGAGTGTTCACACTAAGACGGAGAAATTCATGGAGGATCTAGTTCGTGCTTATCGGCAGGCCTCCAACATTTTGGCACGCATGGACACTGTTGATCAGGCCTGGGGTGAGACTCATATCTATCAAACTAAGACTGTTCTTCGTCTAGAGGCTTTGATGCACGTGCCACTGCATACTCTGGTGGAGGGAGGCGTGATACAGAAGGGTGACAAATATGACTTCACCAGTAGGTATTCTTCAATGGTTACAAGCTGAGGTTTCCTTGATGCAACGTAGGCAGATTCAGCTAGAGTCAGAAAAGCCATGGGAAACATTCTGGAGGGAGTCCTGAATACAGTTGAGTCTATATTTGCTAGAAGATCGACTCCAGAGGAGATGACTGCTGACGACCTAAAGAACAGATTGGGGCCCTTCTTCTCAAATGTGAGATCATTCGCCCAAGTGGACTTTGAAAATGTTTCGACTTTCTCCAACATTGCCCAGAGTACTCAGGATGCCCTAGTCGCTTGGAGAAAATCTTGTACTCGGCATGGGCAGCTAGTTATTGTGCTCGAATTTCAGCTCAACTATGTGCCACCCATTTTAGTTCAGGAAGTTGATGTTGTATTGGCCCAATTCGTCGAATTTGTTGTCAAAGAAAAGGGGAACGGAAACGCCTTGTTGGATGATCACCTTCTAGAAGATGATGGTGGACATTAATTGCTCATTTATTACCCCTCTTCTTTGTGGCGGGTTTTAGGGAAAAATCTTGATTAGGGCATATGTGGCTCAATCTGAGCCCTCCATTGTAATTGAATTTGAACCGTCCACTGGATTTGGCCATCTATAAAAGGGGCATCCCCCCTCATTTGTAATTCATTAGATTAGATTGGAGATTAAAGATAGAGCATAGACAGATAGCATAGATTGATAGCTTAGCTTAGATTGGAGAGGAAGGAAAGTTTTCCATTGAATGCTTTGTAAGAAGTTGTTGTGAACACCCTCATAATAAAAAGAGTTATCATTGATGGTGGTTTCATCTTTTGTTGTGGATAGCTAGCGAGGCTTCTTCATCCTTCCAATTCACATAGATTCTTAAAGTAGCTTAGAGTAAAATAGATTTTATTTCATGCAAATAGATGATAGTTGTGTAATGTGGTGTCTAATTTGAGCAAGCTTCGCTTATCCATACCACTAGCGAGCTCACTGATGATGGGTTCGCCTTGCATGGTCAACTGGAATAGTGTGGACTTAACTTCGATTATGATCTTCATGTTGGTATGCATCGTCGTGATGGTGTCTTCATTGTTGAATTGTAATCTGAACATTTCTAGTTACTCTCCTTGAAAATTGCACCGGTTCAATGGAAGTTGTCCAAAGTGAGGTAAAGCAAAGTCTGGTTGAGGCTTGTGAAAGTTGATCTCCACATCCCCTGCATAGAGTAAACCATAGCTTTTCTAATCCCTGCAACCATTCAATTCAGTATTTTTCTAGTTAGTTTAGGAAACCTGTGCTACATTGACATACCTTTTGAATCTCGCAAAAACTCCTTTCTCTTTGATCTTTGAGCTCTTGTTGAACAATTGTGTAAGTCCCCCTTGAGACACCAGCAAATCACAACGAGCGAACTAAGACTATCCACTACATGAAGGAACCTTGGAGTTATATGCATGATCTTTCTCGCAATCTTAGCATGCAGGAGACTTTGTTCAAGAGAGGATAGAGTGATCATTGTGAAACTTTATTCTATATTGGAGCGGTCTTAAAACACCCGTCAACAGTATATATGCAACAATTGTTGCACCAACTAGGTATGTTCTAAAAATTTTGACTACTGTTACCAAAGCATAAGCCTGTTTTTCAGTCATGTCATATTTTAACTCAATTGCTTGCAATGACTTACTAAAAAAGGCAATAGGTTCCTCATAGCCTTTATCATTCTTCTGCAACAATACCACAGCAATTCTATGAAATGAGGCAAAGGAGAATACATGGAATGGCTTTGAAAAGTCAAGGGATTTCAGCACAGGGCCTCCTTGATGGCTTGTTTGATACCCTTGAAGACTTTAGTTGGTGCTTCTCCCCAAGCTATCGTCTCTCCTTTCTTTAACATCTTGAAAATTGGTCTTGTGATTTCAACAAAGTTGGTCACAAACCTTCTCAAGAAATTAACTTGTCCAAAGAATGATTGGATGCCTTTCACATTCTTGGGCTGTGGTATTTTGTCTATGGCAGCAACTCTTTTAGGGCCTATCCTCAGTCCTTCCTTGGACACTATATGCCCCAACAATTTTCAATCGGTAACCCCAAAGGCACACTTCTTAGGATTGAGAAATATCCCATACTCTAGTGCTCTAATAAAAATCTTCTCTAAGTGCATATAGTGCTCTTCTTCCTTCTTAAAGTATGCAATGACATTGTCTTGACAGACTACCGTGAAGATATCAATAAAATCTACAAAGGCTACATCCATAGCCCTTTGAAATGTAGTACTAGCATTGGTCAAGCCAAAAGGTATCCTGACATAGACATAAGTGCCCCAAGGAGTTGTGAATGCTATTTTATATTGCTCAGACTCCTTGACTTTCACCTAGTTGTACCCTAAAAATCCATCCATCATTGATAGTAACTCACAACCAGTGACTTTTTGCAACATTCCCTCCATGTTTGAAAATGGGTTGTTATCTTTTAATGACAATATATTTTAGTGGTACATAAAAGTTGGTGCTCTTGCCTTTACCCTAACTCTCAAACTCCTAGGTCAATGAGGCTCATTCACTCAAGATGCACTATCTTCCTGTCTTATTTTTGTCATTTATATCATGCAATCTAGTTACTCATATTGTCTTTAACGATTGAAATTTGATTTATATGCTTTCTTTTCTATAAGTCTACTATTGCATCATCACTACATATTAATAAATTTCCTCTTGAAAATATACTTGCACATTTACTTGATTGCTCTAATTCTCATCAACAAATCGTAAGTTGGTGTCTTTGTATACATGAACATAACATGAAAATGTAAAGATTTATGTATAATCAACATGGGATCAAACTGTAAAGGAGGGCCAATTGACTACAATATTTCATTTTAATTTTATATTTAAATGGATCAAGATCCCAAATGTGACGATGAGTTCACACCTATGGAGTCAATGTAGATTGGAGTGAGGCAAGCGCATCACAACAAGACCATCAAACACCCCGTCTTTTCATTTACCATATTTTAAAATTAAACTATTACCACCAATATTGGTAGGTCATTTAATTGAACTACAACTAGGCAAAATACGTTTTGATTCTGCCTTGGCTGCTGCCATCATTTAATGCCAATTTTAGCACTAAGAAAATGATTTGGATTTTTTATTTATAATACTTTAAAATTAAACTATTACCACCATTATTGGTAGGTCATTGAGGCAAAGTACATTTTGATTATGCCTTGACCAAAGTACGTTTTGATTATTCCTTTGTCACTCCCATCATTTAATGCCAATTTTGGCACTCAAAAAATGATTTGGATGGTACCAATTTTCGGACAAAAAAAGGTTTATACACAATTTTGGCAATCATCTTTGCAAGAAAAGATCCAAAACATAACAATTTTATCCATGTGTGAAGAACATAGACTATTACGTGAAGATATAGACATAGGCTAAGAAAGGATTTGAAAGAATATAGACATAGCCAAATGGAAAATGGGTGTTACGTAAAGTACATATACATGGGTTGGGAAAGGAGAGGAGGAGACGTTGAGAAGTGGAAAAGGCAACTTTGGGAGTTTTTAAAAAAAAGCTAAAGGAGAGTGTGGATAAAGGCAAGAATAGAGTAAGGTAGGCTTCCTAGAATTTTAGACAGCAAACTTATTCATCCGTTAAGGAATCATAAGCATAGTTTTAGGCATGCTCCATTTTGCTATGGAAGAGATTCTACGTAATTTGTATTCTGGAGATGTAAATATGCAATACAATGGGCTATGCCAATTGAGACATCATTTCGATGACAGGAGGGGAGGAAGTAGAATGTGTTCGATGGAGTACTCGAACAGTTATGGAGTTCGAATAAATTATTACAGTCTACATCTATAAAGATTATTTGTGATCTTTGTGATCCATATAACGAGAAAATCTTCTTAAAAGTGGTCGAAAGAGGAGTGAAAGGGCTAATGAGCTCAATAGCTTTTGACTTGGAAGAAGATGTCAAAGAACAAGTTCTCTTTTCATTGATCGCCATAGCTACCTTTGGCCATACTCTTCGGGTCCTGGAAGAGGGAGGCCTCACAAAGGTTCCCAGATTTGCATTTAATTCAATGTGGCCTCTACTTTTGCTCAACTTAATGTGATTATGCTGCAATCAGGTAACGTATTTATGTCAGTCCAACCCTATATTTGAATTGAACAGCGTTAACAGATAATGCCTATATTTGATGACTAAGAAGAATAAATGAGATGTCGATAGTCATGAGTTCATATGAAAAAATATAATACACACCATCAGCTGGGGACATCTTTTGAGGTGATAAAGCTTAAAGCGGCTCGCACAGTTATGCATGAAAACATTGATTCCTTCTTAATGGATATCACATGCCAGAGGGAGGAGTATACGGGCGAGGCACGTAGTCCTTATGCCCTTGCACTTTCGTAGTACAAATAATGCCTGGTCGATAAACACGTGCCTGGCTGCTAAAAGCACACATTGATTTCTGTAATCCAGTGAGAAAAATAGCAATTGACTTGATGGCAAACGCGCCTTTCGTTTTGACAAACAAAGAAATACAAGAAATGTCAGACACAATGCAGATTGTGCAAAATAGTTCATATCAACAAATTTAACGATTAGCACATTGAGATGTGTCACACGTCTTTCCCACCACCTTGTGCAATCTCAATTACCAAAATGTGTGAGGGCACTTAATGACAGTGCTCTCAAAAAATGTGTGCCTCTGATAGTGGTTGCATGCTAAATGATGACATTATTAGTTATCTCAAGGAATTATCTAAAAATTGCAAACAAATGTCTCAAAATATTCATTAGAATTTTGTGTAATAAAGATATTATTGTTCATCATTTAACCATTTAGTTGGTTTACAATTTTGGTGTTGTATATCATAACTTTACTATAATTGAACCATTTCAATTTCTATTTTATGCTACTGCTAATTGTCAATTAAAATTTTTAGTTGTTTTTTAGGGAGCACTAGATATGCTAAGGATTGATGGTTCAATTTATATTTTATACTACTGCTATTTGCCAATTAAAATTTAAGTTGTTTTTTAGGGAGTACTAGGTAATGAAGATCCATCCCATGCTAGGGATTGGTGGCAAAAAAAATTGCAACTGTAGTGAGTATTGAGAGTTTTTTATCAAATGGTAGCACGAATGGTTTCTTACATGCAATACTATTTTGGAAGCCTAGATAAATCATTTACCTCAACCATGAGATGGTTTAGAAGAGGCCAATTATCCAATCTTCAAATGATCCACATTCACTACAAATTCATTTCCACAATCATTTGAAAAATCTGCATTGTTTTTTGGGATTTTCTACAAAGGTTGAGGAAGTTAGTTGGCATGAGCATGCCATGGTTTTGGAGTGACAATTGAAGTTACTTTCAAATGACTCACATCTACTATGCAAATTCATTTCTACAAGGATAAAGAAAACATGCACTTTTTTGGAGGGCAATTTTGACTACTTGGTTAAATATTTAACCTAGGATTGCATGGTTAGAAGTGGAAAAAGCACCCAACCTTCAGGTGGCTGGCTTCTTTGTAAAATTCATTTCTAAAGGCATAGAAAAAATGTCAAATGTCCGAATTGAAAGCCGAATAAGCTGATCTATATCTCAATGACCTTAACTATTATGCACTTAGGTACAATAAATGTGCTAGTTTGTAGACATGTACAAGTCCCTCAGAGCAAATACTAAAAAAGAAAATTCAAATGACCAAATTAAATGACCAAATTTTCTTGCATTTATTAGCTTGTGATTAAGTTTCATTCCTCTAGTATTTTTTGAAGCTAATAAATGCAAGAAAATTTGGTCATCTGGATTTTCTTTTTTGCCTAGGTTTGCTTTCGAGTTCTTGTACATGTCTACAAACTAGCAAAAAAGAAAATCCAGATGACAATTTTCTTACATTTATTAGCTTCAAAAAATACTTGAGGAATGAAACTTAATCACAAGCTAATAAATGCAAGAAAATTTGGTCATTTGGAAAATTTGGTCATCTGAATTTTCTTTTTTGGACATTATTTGCTCTCGAGGACTTGTACATGTCTACAAACTAGCACATTTATTGTACCTAAGTGCATAAAAATCATAGCCATTGCAATAGATCAGCTTATTCGGCCTTCAATTTGGACATTTGACATTTTCTCTATGCCTTCACAAAGAAGCTAGCCATCTGAAATTTGGGTGTCATTTCCACTACTAACCATGCGAGCCCAAGCTAAATAATTAACCAAGTATTCAAAATTGCCCTCCAAGAAAAGTGCATGTTTTCTTTATCCTTGTAGAAATGAACTTGCATAGTAGATGTGAATCATTTGAAAGTACCTTCAATTTTCCCCCCTAAACCATGGCATACTCACGCGAGCTAACTTCCTCAGTCGTTGAAGCAAAACCCAAAAAACAATGCAGATTTTTCAAATGATTGTGGAAATGAATTTGCAATGGATGTGGATCATCTGAAGATTGGATAACTTGCCTCTTTTAAATGATCTCATGGTTGAGGTAAATACTTTATCCGGGCTTCCAAAATAGTATTGCATGTAACAAACCACTCATACTACCATTTATTAAAAAGCTCTCAATACTCACTATAGCTGTTGCAATTGTTTTGCCATTGATCCCTAGCGTGGGATAGATCTTCGTTACCTAGTGCTCCGTAAAAAACAACTTAAATTTTAACTGCCAAATAGCAGTAGCATAAAATAGAAATTGAATCGCTGATCCTCAGCAAATCTAGTGCTCCCTAAAAAAAAACTAACAATTTTAATTGGCAATTAGCAGTAGCATAAAATACAAATTGAAATAGTTCAATTACAGTAAAGCTATGATATACAACACCAAAATTGTAAACCAACTTAATGGTTAAATGATGAACAATATTTTTATTACATAAAATTCTGATGGATATTTTCAAACATTTGTTTGCAATTTTTAAATAATTACTTGAGATAACTAATAATGTCATCGTCTAGCATGCAATCATTGTTGAAGGCACACCTTTTTTGAGAGAGCACTATGCCATTAAGTTCCTTCACACATTATGATATTTGAGATTGTACAAGGTGGTAGGAAAGACATGTTACACATTCCAATTGTACTAATCATTGAATCTATTGATCTGAACTATTTTGCACAATCTTTAAAATACATTTGGTGATCTCAAGAGATGCATTTTTCTTGTCTTCTTGGCTTACTAAAATAATAAGAGCATTTACAATTCCTTCATCTAAGAGAGAGTCAATCCAACAACAATTTTTCTCACTTAAGCTCAAAATCGATGCTAATACTGCTTGTAAAACTTTGTCATTTGCATTGACATTATTTATTTAATGAAAGATACAAGGCATAAGATTCACATTCTGCATCACCCAACTTGCATTGCTTTTCATCTCCTCTAAGCATCTTGTTCAATGTCTTTAAAATACAAGAGGGATCAATGGTTTCATTGCGTAACAATGTTACGAGCCACTCTGCAACATCTACCCCAAGATGTCCTGCCAATTGAATTAATGTTTGAATATATTTTTCACTATGGATCATATTTGTCATGGCATCTACGACATTCAAGATAATCTTCTCGTCATCAAGACCAAGAAAACAGAGTGCATAAAGGGCCTCATTAACATATTTGAAT
>VDFB02375760.1:0-21517 GCA_007258455.2 Sequoia sempervirens | reverse complement strand
GTTTGCACCAGGACTTGTAGTGTGTGTGATTTGTGTGTAGACAGATCCCCGGACGTGAGGTAGTCTATACCAGAGAGGATGGGATGGTTCATGAGGAGGCCTGTAAGAATTTTATTTTGGGAAAATTATTGAGAAGAAGTGGAAAATAAGAATTACCATGAAGAATTTGAAAAGCTCCAAGGTCAAGTAGATGTATTGGAAAAGTTGATTAAGGAGAAAGAAGGAATACAAGAAGAGAGATTTGGGAAGAAGAATGTTTTGTTGAAAGAGGACAGAAAAAAGAAAAGAAAAATAAAGGAAGGATGGATGGAGAAAGAAAGAAGAGAAAATAGTCACTGCAGATCATAAATTTAATGGTAATTTTAAAGATTTTGTTTCATCTGAAATTTTTTTGTTTGCAGGATTTAGCAAGGAAAAGGAAAATGGTGAAAAGGAGAAGGATATCACAACAAAAAAAGAGGTATCTGTTAATTTTGTTAATGAAAATTTACATGCAAAAGAAGTAGATGAAGTTATGGATGAAATTACAGTAATTTCAAAAGTGGATTTTGATAGTCCTAGATTTGATAAAAGGGAATGAAGAAGAAGAATATAGTCTCCTATTGAAAGAGGAGATGAGAAAATTAGAAAAATTATTTCAGGGAGAAATTATAGAAGATGATGAAAAGAAAGAGGTGAATGTAGCTGAAAATTGTCTTGTAGAAGACATGGAGAAAAAGGAGCACAAAGTTGAGTTGAAGGAGGGTGGTAATCAACTTGTTGCAGCAGAAAAAAAAAAGGGAGGTAACACATGATTTCATTTGTTTTAATGAAGAGAAGGATGTTAATTATTGTTTTCCAAAATTGCATAGTGTAGAATGGTGGGAGCTGAATTTTGTGAATAAAGGCAGAAAAAGGGGAAGAATGAAGGGGAGTAGAGATGGAATATTGCAAGCAAAGGGAAAAAAAATGTTCGCAATGATGAGGTTGAGAAGTGGATCTAGCATGAACATAGCATATTCAAATGTTCATGAGCTTCGCTCATCGAACATTTTTGTTCCTACTATGGGTGTCTGATGCAGGAGCATCCATGGGCTCGTGCAATCTTGCATCAACCAAAAAAAAATTATTTTAATTTTGTTTGGTTTTCAATAAATGGTTGCCACATATATTTGTAATTATTGGAATAATGTAATTTGAAATTAAATTACATTAACATTTCATGTTGAATGATTATGCCTGAAAAAGCAGGTGTTGCAAAGGAAATGGAAATGCAAAAATTCAAAATTTGGATTTTTCCAAGTTAAAGGCAATTCTTGAGGTTTTAATTTGAAATCAAATCTCAACTACCACATGTTATGCCTTGCATAACCAACCCCATTTTGAGTTGGAACAAAATGGGTCCCCCTTTCTCTTTCTGGTTTCTTTTCCTTTTGGTTACTTGCTTTCCCCTTTGAAATTCTTTTGTTTTCCTCCTAATTTTGACTTTTGATCTATCTGATTTAATCTTGGTTCTATCTCAACCTAAGTTGGTTTTCTTCTTGCTAGGAATCTAGTAAAATAATTATAAGCAATGGTGGATTTATTATAATATGTCTTATTTGCTTCTAAGGGCTAATGTAGACCTTTCTTTTGTAGGATTAAATCCTACACATGATGATATTTGCTAGGGGAGCTCAGTTGGAAGGCATGCCTCAATCCAGTTGGTCCTAAAAATCAGTTAAGGCAAAAGTCGACAAGACCCCAGAGATGTCACAGCGAGCGAAATTCATGTGCAGTCAACTATCGGCAAGACATCAATCAAGGTCATGGCGACTAGGAGCTTCCCTTCAACATGAAATTATCATTCAGAGAAAGGTCTCGGCGAGATCTAAATGTCTCACCAATCAACAACGAAGAGAGTACATACCGGCGGGAGATTTTGACTTTGGGGTGAAGTCTCAGCGACTTCACGAAGTCTCACCGACTAGCAAGGACCAGGGTAACACTTCGATAAGAGTTATCTTTTTGGTGGAGGGTCTCCCCGAGTATTTTGCGTCTCACCAATCGGTTCATAAGTGAACGCCTCAGCCAAACAATCAACATTCAACATGTAGTCTTGGCGAAGTCTTTTGGTCTTGCTGACTGACAGTGAAAATTTCCCATCACAAAGAGATCTATTTGTCGGTATGAAGACTCAGCGATTCCGCAATGTCTTATCGACCGCCAACAAAGTAACATCAAAGGCTCACGTGCATTGGGGTAACGTCTCACCGAGCAGCTCCAATCACACTGACATAGTGTGAGGGGATTCTATCAATATGTCTTCAAGGAGAGAATCAGTGTGTCTCACTGACATGAAGGAGCCCTCGTCAAAGGATTCTAAGTTCGACATAACATCTGGTCGAAAGGACAAAGTCTCGGTGACACAAAAGTGATATCGCCAGGAGTCTTGCTGACTAGATGAGGTTCCCTCCGATAAGATAGGACTTCAGAGAGACTAGATGCATTCGGCGTGGTGTCTGGGTGACTCAAAGATGTCTTGCTAAAATAAAATGAGCCCGGCGAGAATAAAGAGAATTTGGAGAAAGGTCTCCCCGACCACAAGGAGTCTTGCCAACATGAAGTGAAGGATCTAGGCATTGGGGAGACTCTGAGAGGATGGAACATGTTTGGTATGATGTCTTACCGACCTGACGGTGTCTCCCCAACATGAGAATGTGCTCGCCGAGAAGAAAGATATGCGCCATGTGGTCTTTCTGGGAGCATACAGTCTTGCCAATAGGTTTTGTGAGCTCGGTATGACTTCTCCAGCTCGTCGAGGGGTCATGCTGACTATCTTGGGTCACACCGATAGCCGCTAGGGGATGAAATCGCATCGGGGAGACACCAATGGTGTCTCATTAACATGCGATGTTGATCGGACCACCTTTGACCGCCTGAGGAGCTCGCTTGACAATATGCCCAACCAATCAGAAGGAGCGAAGGTGGGCCATTGACCGATTGACGACCCCTATGGAAAAGACTAACAAAATGTAAGCAAGATGGATTCCTTCTGAGAACAGATGACGATGGATCGGCTCATGCGACGATGTTCAGATCTGGAAGGAGGTTCGGTGGTGCTTCCAGAAGGCGGTCAATGTACAAAGAAGTACAGAATAGAAAGGAAGCCAAAGGAAAGAAGAAACTGTGACTCACAGGGACAGCTGTAGTGACTACGGGCAAGAAGGTAGATCAACATTAATGCAGATATTCTGAGCATTCAAGGCAACCCCAATAGAGTTCGAAGGTGGACACGAGGACAGGAGAGTTAATGTTGCAGCTGCAAAAAAGATCTAAAAAGGCTTCTCCTGGGGATAGAAATCCTTCATCAGCATGGACAGCAAGGCTCCACATTGAATGCAGCTTTGACCATCCTCAGAAAGATCTAAGAGCCAACCCTCTTACAGTCATGAGATATTTTTGAAAACCCTAATACAGGGACAACACATTCTTTCGGTACATTTTGTATATAATGGCATTCTTGCCTCTTTGTAAAGGGTTAGAAAAATTCAAGGTTAGAACTTTTAGAGAATTTCTAAGGTTAGACAGTTAGAGTTAGAATAGATAGTTAGAAGAAAATCTAGGAATTAGTTGGTTAACAAAAGGAGATAGAGTTGCCTCCTGATTATTTGTAATAGGAGTTTCTTCTATTTTCTTCATTAGGATTTAGATTTAGATTCAAAATAGACTAATGTACCTTTCAGTTTCCTTAGTGTAAATGGAAACAATTTGAAATCACAGATTATCTGTACACTGGTGATTGTGCCAACTTTGTAAATGTTGCTTATCTATTTCACCAATAGTAGAAGCAACCAGATTAAAATCTATTTCATGTTGTGTTTCAGAATGGTGTTTGTCTTGAGTTAATCATTTGATTTGTGAAGTCTTCAAGGAATGAAATGTTATTTTATGTTTTGTTTAAATAGATGAATTGCAATCTACTATCAAATCAACACTGGGAATGAATACAACTGTGTGTTAATCACAAGTTAATCTTGTTCTTCGGTTTTAGTTTACAATTCCTTGAAGTTAACAAGCCTAGTTAGCCTTGGATGAATCATTGTTCTTTTCTGTTCCAAAACCCTGATCCATCTTTTTATGTTTCTTTAAAAACCCTAGTTAAATTAGGTTTTATTTCATGGTTGATCTTAGAACTATCCAAAATCTCAACACCAGTAGGCCCCTTGAACATTAATATTACATTGAGCAATTGAGCAACATCAGCACAATTGAGAACCAACTACATAAACCTTGGGAGCTAAGATATCCATGTGATCATCTTTCTCTTTCAGGAGAAATAGAGTAGCAATATTCTATTTGCATGTTGTTGTGCTAAAAGCATCGTCAAGAGGAATTGGTGCTAGAAGGAGGGCCTAGAAGGGAAAACTGGATAAAGATAGGTTTTTCTCTCCAGAAAGGTCCCATAGAGTGCTTCGATCAGTTGAAAATCCACCACCCTTGATGGAACTTAAGAGCCCAACAAGACAGAAGATTCACAGAACTGGGGCAATTATCATACCACCCTTATCAGCTCTGCTCACTCCACCGGGATTTTCACCAATACCTCAGTGGGTACCCATTAATCCACCATCTAATCTGTCTCAACTGCCATTACAACTGGTTCAACCCATACAACAGCTGGCTCAACCACCACCACTGCCACCAATGGAATTTTTTCAAAATAATCCCTCTCAATTGGGGACTATCCCTGGAGGTTTTCATGACCTGCCCAAGAACCCTGAGAAATTCTATCCTAAGTACATTCATGGTGAATCAAGGAGTGCTGAAGAGCACATACAAGATTTTAAGGATGCTTGTACTAGAGCTCAGATAGCCCACCATGATGTAGTCTGTAGGTTGTTTCCTTATTCCTTAGGGGATATGGCCTATAATTGGTACCTTAATCTCCCTCAAGGTTCTATTCTAACCTGGACACACCTGGAAAATTCTTTCATTAATCAGTTCAGAATCTATGTGGATCTAGCTCTTTTATATCACCAATTTTCTACCATCAGAAAGGAACTAGGTGAACCCTTGCCTTTATTCAATACTAGGTTCCAATGAATGTATAGGAGATTACAGGATCCCTATCTAGTCACTGAGACTAGTGCCATCCAAGCTTACTTTATAGTTATAGACCCCTTGCTTGGCTTGTTCTTGCAAAGGACTTATCAACTAGCTGATATTGATTCTCTATCCAAAGTGTATCATCTAGCTATCAAGCTATAGCAAAAAATCAGTTCTCAACAAGGAGGCCTAGGAGGAGGAGGTTTCCCTTCAATAGGATATTAGATGCATAGCCCAACTCCTCTATTCAATACTATCCCAGGAATGTCTCCTCCCCACTATGGGCCTATATCTGAATTACAAACTTAGACTCCTGTCTCATTCTTTGCTACTGGAACTTCTGATCTTTTTCAACAATCATAGCTTCCTCAAAGTTCGCATGGTCATCAAAACCAAATTGGAACACCAAATCATAGTGGTTAGCCACCTGCTGCTAAGAATGTGGAAAGTGAGAAGATAGTCCAGCTTACAAATGAGGTAGAAACCTTGAAGAAAACACTGTCTCAGGTTACAAATGACATGGCTCAGCTTTGATTGAACCCCATTCAAAGCCAAGGTAATTATCCCAATCAAAACAACAACAATTAGGGTACTTATCAGAATAACAACCATTACAACCAAAGGGGTTATCAGGGCCAAAATTCCTCTAACCAGGGCTACCAGAGTCAAAGTAGGGGATATAACCAAAGGCCAAGTAACAACAAACAATGGAATACAGGGCCTAATAATGGGGGAGTCTCTCATAACTATCAAGAAAATGAGGAGAGAACACATACTACAAATGTGGTTAACCTCAACTTCATGACCAATTGGTGCAGACTACATGATACTGCAACCCATTCTGAGGTAAACTGCCCTCAAATGGAGAAAGTTGTCAAGATGGCACACAAAGATTCCCACACATTCCAGGGGAATTCAAACAAAGGAGGTGATTCAGTGGATACTGCAATGGATTATGACCTCTTTGAAGAAGAGCCCTCATTCCCAAGGCAAGAGGAGAATGAACTAGAGGAAGATTCATATGATGCCCAAGCCTTTCAGGCCAAAGGAGGACACTTCTTGTGAAATCAGAATAAAGGTCCATTCACTACATCAACACCCCCTAATCACATGGTGCCTCCAAATCAAGGTGCTGATAATAATCCTCCTCCACCAAAAGGCCCGGCTGACTTCCATTATAAGGGTAATTTCTCTGCCATGTTCAAAAGTAATTCAAGTTATAATATGGAATTTGATATTATTTTTGAGATGCAAAAACAGAAAACTTATTTGTCATACTTTGACATCTTAAAGTGGTGCCCTGCTCAAAGGGAGATAGTGCTGAAAGCTTTGGAGCAAGCTGACAAATCAAAAGGAAAGAACAAGATGGCACAAGCTGGGGATGTGAATGCAGCCTTGTACAGAAATAAGGTAGGTACCCCACCATTTCTCCTAAGTTTAAGAATTTGTGGGAAGAATCTACATAACTGTTCGTTGGATTCAAGGGCTTCGGGCAATGTCATGCCATATTCTATATGTAATAAATTGGGATTGGACCCTGTCCAAACTAACAAGAAGGTCATCCAACTTGACAAAATAGAAGTTAACGTAGTTGGAGAGTTGAAAAATGTATATGTCCAAGTAGGATCAGACCCTAGGATTCAAGCCAACATAGATGTCCAAGTGGCAGACATTCTTGAGACCTATGGTATGTTACTAAGTAGAGATTTGATGAAAAGTCTAGGGGGATATCTTTCCCTTGACTTTTCACATATGTGGCTACCATGGAGAGGGATCCCAACTTAGATTATGATTGAAAGTGAGCCCCGCCTCAAGCATATAATCACGGAATATGATTTCCCCAATGAGGTAGCCTATTTTGAAACTGGCATAGGTGTTTATAAAAGAGAAGAAATTTTAACCTTTTCTGTTCTTGATCCTAAAGAACTGCCCATACAAAAGTCCCCTGATCTTATGATTCATGAAAATCAGTAGGCATTAGTCAGAAAATTGCAACAAGATCAGTTGGTTTTGGGAGAAGGTGTAGATCTGCAAAGTCTCCTGCCCCCTAATTGGTGCAGGGTACACTACCAAAGTCATTCTAAATTGACTTGTCAACCTTGCATTGACATTTTAAATCATGTTTCCCAAGCTGAGGAAGCTAGTACAAGTCACCCTGAAACCATTGCAGACTACTTCTCATTTGAAGCCAAGGAAGCAACAATGCTAACCAGGGATAGGACGCTTCCAAAAGAAATTCCTTCCCAAATTGAACTGGCCTCAGTCACATGTCCTAACCAACATACTCATGTGGAACAACCCCAAGGCTTGCTCGACATTCTTGTATTCATGAGTGTACCAAAAACCAAGAGGTCAGCCACAGAAACAAGTGACTATCAGAAGGATAGCCATAGGTTAGATGTTACAACTGAGCCAACATTGGAAAGTATACCTAAAGAAACTACAGAACACTTTTTCCTTGTATCTGATGTAGAAGATCAAACAGCCCTACCTATGGCTCATTCTATCCAAACGCCCACAATAACTTCAAAAGGATCAACCCCAGCTTGTGATCAACTATGGAACCTCACGTTTGATGGATTCAAGTCCAAAACAAGCAGTGGTGTTGGAATTGTACTAACCAGCCCCGACTGTCTCAGACCGTTTTACATCTACTCTTTTTCCTCTGAGCATTCATGCGTGACTGTTTTAACTCAATGAAAAGGAGAGGCAGAGGAGAGGCTGATTGCATTCATGAGCTCTCCATTAAAAAATGTGGAAATCAAATATCCACCTCTAGAGAAGCAAGCTTTCGTGCTGGTTCGGGCTGTCAAGAAGTTTCGGCATTACATCCTCCGAAGCCAAGTTGTTGTTGTAGTTTCTGATGCGGCTGTGAAGTCCCTACTCATGCAAAGCGAAATGGGAGAAAGGAGGGCCAAATGGATGGCCATCCTACAAGAATTCAACTTGGAGATACACCCTATGAAGCTAGTCAAGGGTACAGGTTTGTCCAAGTCCATGGTGAACGTTGGCGACCACATCATCTGTCAGCAATACACGACCCAGATTTTCTCTAATGACCCATGGTATGTTGATATAGTTTGCTATATGCTCAACAATCGATGTCCAGAAGGGATGAATGCAACCCAAAGGAGAGCGCTAAGAATGAAGAGCTCTCATTATATGATCAAAGGAGGGTTGCTATACAGGAGGAATTTCGAAGGAGTATACCTGAGATTCCTTGATCATCAAGAGGCTAAACATGTGATCTCTGAGTTTCATGGGAAACATGGCACGGGTCATGGCTCTACAGATTCATTAGCACATCAGATCCTTAGGTCTGGTTATTACTGGCCATGGGTATTCAAAGACTCCCATCACCATGTGAGAACATGCCATATCTGTCAGATTTCTACACCAAGGGAACGCCATTCAGCCATGCCTTTGCAGCCTGTCTATGAGGTAAGGCCATTTTCCCAATGGGCACTAGATTTTATTGGGGTGATCAACCCAAACTCTTTTGCATGACACAAGTTCATTATGACTTCCACTGACTATTGCACAAGATGGACAGAGGCTATACCCTGCAAGAATAGCACCACAAAGGTAGTGATCAAGTTCCTTACCGAGTGCATCACTACAAGGTTTGGGGTACCCTTCGCTCTGGTATGTGACAATGGCTCTGCTTTTTCTTGTGCAGAGTTTATTTCCTGGGCATATGATCACAAGATTGTCTTAAAGTATTCTTAAAATTATTACCCACAAGGCAATGGAGTTGTAGAGTCAACCAACAAGAATCTCTTAGGGGTAATTAAGAAACTGTTAGAGCATAACCCTAGATACTGGCATACCCAGCTGAGATTCGCATTATGGGCAGATAGGACTAGGATTAAGGCTGCTTTTAACACCTCACCCTTCAAGCTGGTATATGGCCAAGAGCCTGTCTTTCCTATCCATCTACAAATACCTATCCTTGAGTTCATGCAAAAATTCTACTCTAGTGACAATAGGATAGAGGTGAGACTAGCTGCTTTGTTAAAATTAGATGAACAGAGAGATGCTGCCTTGCAGCAATTCTCTAAGCACCAGGTTGTTGTCAAACGTTGGTTTCACAAAAGGGATAAAATTAAATCTTTTAGGATATCAGACCTTGTGTTGCTTTGGGACAAGGCTAGTGAAAAGAAGGGTAGTCACCAGAAATATGATAAACTCTGGCTAGGTCCTTATCAGGTTGCTGAGATCCTAGGAGAAAACGCTTTCAGATTGAGTACTCTAACTAGAGAACCTATCCCATTTCCTGTTAATGGACAGTTTCTTAAACACTATTTTGAATCATGAAGTTGGAATTTTGATGGGTGATGCATTTGTATAAATAATTTCTGCTTGTAAATAGCTCTGTTCTTTATGTGAATAATCCGCTACTCTTTGTGTAAATAATTTGCTCATTGTTTGTAAATAGTTTGTTGTTTGTTTGTCTTTCCTTTATGTCTTTCTATTTCCCTTGTTCTGTGGTTTCTATTTTGTTTTGTTCTTTGGGGTTTATTTGTTTCTTTCCTTCTTTAAATGGTGTTCGATTATTTGAAGCATACTATGGTCACAAGGAGAGAAGTGGTTTAAATATTTTTGGGTTTTTTGATTGGATGATTTTGTCCTGAATTCTTTGTTTCATGCTTGTTGTCAATAAGATTTGTGAGAGTTTTGAAGACAAGGTGCAAAGTAAGTAACCTTCATTAGCTCCTCTAAATCTTTCACAAATCATTAAGAACATCTCCTCCTGTAAGGGTATATCTGTCCTAGGACTATGGTGTTGCAATATTTGAGTGAAAAATCTAATTCCCAAGTGTTGTCTTGAGGTCCATGGTAGTTTTCAACCCAAATCAGATGCTAAACATCTGACATATTGAAAAAGAACTAAATGGAATATCTGAAACTCTATGGAAATTAAAAAAAAAGAAGAAAAAATTACCTAAAGAGAAGAGGATTCAATATGAATGGGTGAGTCCAGTATCTCTACCGGGGCTATGGACGCCTGACTGGCAGTAGAGCAATGCTGTGAGGAAACTAGAGGTATCTCTGTCGGGGCTATAGACACCTGACTGGCAATGGAGCAATGCCCAAGATATCATTGCACGATAGCTAAAAGGAATCAACTCATGTAGCTCAAATCTTGCACAATGTGGTTCGAAAGATAGGGAAAACTTTATGAAAGGATGATGCACTATCAAGCACACATATAGATTCAAGGCTAGTTACTGTTGGCTTACATTTGAGATTCTAGCTCAACCTTGCTTGTTAAAACTGACCCAACTGGAGTTGCGATGGTCATGTACAAGGAGTTCTAGGTAACTGAAGCCTTCAGCTTCTTGAAAATGGTTAAGCCAGTTTCCCAACCGAGTCGCCAAGACCCCAGAGATGTCATAGTGAGCGAAATTCATGTGCAGTCAACTATCGGCAAGACATCAATCGAGGTCATGGCGACTAGGAGCTTCCCTTAGGCATGAAATTCTCATTTGGAGAAAGGTCTTGACAAGATCTAAATGTCTCACCGATCAACAACGGAGAGAGTACATACCGATGGGACATTTTGACTTCAGGGTGAAGTCTCACCGACTAGCAAGGACCAGGGTAACACTTTGGCAAGAGTTATCTTTTCGGTGGAGGGTCTCCCCGAGTATTTTGCATCTCACTGATTGGTTCATAAGTGAACGCCTCGGCCAAACAATCAACATTCAGCATGTAGTCTTGGTGAAGTCTTTTGGTCTTGCTGACTGACGGTGAAAATTTCCCATCGCAAAGAGATCTGTTCATCGGTATGAAGTCTCAACAAGTCCACAATGTCTTACCGATCGCCAACAAAGTAACATCAAAGGCTCACGTGCATCAGGGTAACGTCTCACCAAGCAGCTCTAGTCACACTGACATAGCGCGAGGGGATTCTATCAGTATGTCTTCGGGGAGAGAATCAGTGTGTCTCACCGACATGAAGGAACCCTCGCCAAAGGATTCTAAGTTCGGCATAACATTTGGCCAAAAGGAGAAAGTCTTGACGACATAGAAGTGATATCGCCAGGAGTCTTTCCAACTGAAGGAGGTTCCCTCCGATAAGATAGGCCTTCAGAGAGGCTGGATGCATTCGGCATGGTGTCTGGGTGACTCAAAGATGTCTTGCCGAAATAAAATGAGCCCAGCAAGAATAAAGAGAATTTGGGGAAAGGTCTCCCCGACCACAAGGAGTCCTGCCAACATGAAGTGAAATCACCAAAGGATCTAGGCATCGGGGAGACTCTGGGTGGATGGAACAGGTTCGGTATGATGTCTTACCAACCCAACTGTGTCTCCCCGACATGAGAATGTGCTCGCCGACAAGAAAGATATGCACCATGTGGTCTTGTCAAGAGCATACAGTCTTGCCGATAGGTTTTTTCAGCTCGGTATGACTTCTCTAGCTCGTCGAGGGGTCATACCGACTGTCTTGGGTCACGCCGATAGCCGCTAGGGGATGAAATCGCATCGGGGAGACACCAATGGTGTCTCACTAACATGTGATGTTGATCGGACCACCTTTGACCACCTGAGGAACTCTCTTGGCAATATGCCCGACCAATCAGAAGGAGCAAAGGTGGGCCATTGACCGATTGACCACCCCTGTGGAAAAGACTAACAGAATACAAGCAAGATGGATTCCTTCTAAGAACAGATGATGATGGATCAGCTCAGGCGACAGTGTTCAGATCTACAAGGAGGCTCGGTGGTGCTCCTAGAAGGAAGTCAATGTACAGAGAAGTCCAAAACAGAAAAAGGAAAGAAGAAACTGTGACTCACAGGGACAGTTGTAGTGACTACTGGCAAGAAGGGAGATCAGCATTAATGGAGATATTCTGAGCATTCAAGGCAACCCCAACAGAGTTCGAAGGTGGACGTGAGGACAGGAGAGTTAATGCTGCAGCTGCAAAAAAGATCTAAAAAGGCTTCTCCTGGGGATAGAAATCCTTCATCAGCATGGACAGCAGGGCTCCACATTGAATGTAGCTTTGACCCTCCTCAAAAAGATCTAAGAGCTGACCCTCTTGCAGTCATGAGATATTTTTGAAAACCCTAATATGGGGACAACACATTCTTTCAATACATTCTGTATATAATGGCATTCTTGCCTCTTTGTAAAGGGTTATAAAAATTCAAGGTTAGAACTTTTAGAGAATTTCTAAGGTTAGATAGTTAGAGTTAGAACAGATAGTTAGAAGAAAATCTAGGAATTAGCTGGTTAACAGAAGGAGATAGAGTTGCCTCCTGATTATTTGTAATAGGAGTTTCTTCTGTCTTCTTCGTTAGGATTTAGATTCAGATTCAAAATAGACTAATGTACCTTTCAGTTTCCTTAGTGTAAATGGAAACAATTTGAAATCATAGATTATCTGTACACTAGTGATTGTGCCAGCTTTGTAAATGTTGCTTATCTGTTTCACCAATAGTAGAAGCAACCAGATTAAAATCTATTTCATGTTGTGTTTCAGAATGGTGTTTGTCTTGAGTTAATCACTTGATTTGTGAAGTCTTCAAGGAATGAAATGTTATTTTATGTTTTGTTTAAATAGATGAATTGCAATCTACTATCAAATCAGCACTGGGAATGAATACAACTGTGTGTTAATCACAAGTTAATCTTGTTCTTCAGTTTTATTTTACAGTTCCTTGAAGTTAACAAGCCTGGTTAGCCTTGGATGAATCATTGTTCTTTTTTGTTCCAAAACCCTAATCCATCTATTTATGTTTCTTTAAAAATCCCAATTAAATTAGGTTTTATTTCATGCTTGATCTTAGAACTATCCAGAAGCTCAACACCAGCAGGCCCCTTGAACATTACTATTACATTGAGCAATTGAGCAACATCAGCACAGTTGAGAACCAACTACATAGACCTTGGGAGCTAAGATATCCATGTGATCATCTTTCTCTTTCAGGAGAAACAAAGTAGCAATATTTTGTTTGCATGTTGTTGTGCCAAAAGCACCGTCAACACCACAAATCCCTAAAAAATAGGGATTTTCAAAATGGTGGAAACTTTGATGAGTGAGTTCAATTTTGGAAATTGCATGTAAAGTGTATGTGAGACTGGTTGCTTCAACAAGTGAGAAGTTTGATTTTTGATTTTTTTGAATTTCAATTTAGAAATTCTCTTCTTTTGGGCATGGATTTTTGGGAAGGTTGATTTTTGAGTTTGAAATAGAAATGAAATTAATTTCATTTCATTCCGGCAGATTTGGAAAGTTGGTAATAAAAGATAATCCATTTACATGTTGAAGTTAGTTTTCAAAGTGGAGGAAACTCATAATTTGAGGTGGATTTTTCTCTAAGGAGAAATGGCAGTAAAGTGTGAAGGCTTCAATAATTTTATTGCAGCCAATGTTTAGGAGCGATAGAGTGTGCATGTGGGTTGGTTGTAGTGCTTGAGAAGCACATAAATACTATGGAATGTTGTAGATTTTTGTAATGAATTCTATGATGTTGTAAAGGGCATATGTGGTTCCCATAGTCTCAATGAGACTATTATTTTTTAAATGCAGATTTTTCATTTTAATGCAAGTTGCATGTTGCAGTTTCTTTCATACTTGTGTTGATATTCACAGTGAATTGAGAATTTGCGTTTGTGTTGAAATTAAGTCAGTGTAGAGGGTTTTGTGTCACCCCCTCCCTACTTCAAATTGGTGAGATCTTGTTAATATGCACACTACCTTGGTACAATGAGAGGTGTATCAACTAGGGTGGAATTGTAAGTTGGAACCTCATTTTCTTTGTCAAAAGACCCTTAAGTGATTTACCAGAAGGTTCTTTGGATGACTTTGATAACTCCAAGGTATTTTGAGACTCTTCTTCATTCTTTTCAATGTCTCTTATTTATTCTCTTCTTTCTCTTATTCCTCTTCTTTATTGGAGGTATTTTCCTTTTGTTTATCTTTGTATTCATCCTCCTCATCATCTTTCTTATTATCATCCCTTTCTTTTTCTCCTTCTTTTTCTTCTACATTCTTATCTTGATTAACCTCATTTTCATTTCCTGTATCTTCATTTTGTTTGTTAGGGTGGTCTTCAGCACCATCATTAGCATGATTCTTATCTTGTTCTTGTTCTTGTCCTACATTCTGGTTTTCATTATTAACACCAGTGGTCATGTTAGTAGCTTTTAGAGGAGCTGAAGTCTTTGGGGAAGCATTTGTTTCATCTACCAGTGGTTGTGAGGACACCACATTCTCTATATCATCAATTGATGGAGTTTCTTCTATGGTATGAACATCTACCTCTTCAAAATAGGTATATTTGTAACTAGAGGAATATTTTCCTCTGCATCAGTGACCTTTTCTTTATCATGCTCCTTTTCTTGAGCAGTATTGGATGATGAAGCAACAATCATCCCAAATTTTTCTACTATATCTCTTATAGTATTCATAGTTTCTTGCTTTAGCCTATCTACTTACTCCTTTTTTTTCCCATAAAAATGGTGACTCTTTGTTTCACTCTAAATTCTTTTGTATACACTTCAATTAATATAGCCTTTTCATCCTTAGATAGAGAGGATCCAATTTCCTCTAAAGCATCAATTCTTATCTTATCTTCAGCTTCAACTGCTTCATGCCTTATTTCTACTAAGGCATCCCACACAACACTAGGATCCTTCTTCCTAATTTTATTCATATCTACATCTAAAATGATACCAATTTTTGTCAAATCTCTCCTATCAAAAGTAGCACTAGTTAAATCCATAACCACATCATTCTTCATAGATTTTAGAACTGATATAGGTCTGGTATCACACAATCCTGTCACTTCCTTGATCACCTCCTTAAAAATTATTCTGGGCATGTTGGTCCACATAAATTTATCATGCATTCTACTCAATGATAGCCTTACATACTTATCATCCACATCATTTCTACAATTAGGAAAAAAATTCTAGATATCAAGTTTCTTTCGCACTAGGTTAATGTATTATGGTCTTACTAAGAAATCATATCTATTCAGCTCATTAGAACATATATTTAATCCTTTGGTGATTATATTCATCCAAATTTCCATGTATGTAAGCCCTAGTGTCCTCTATGGGTAAAACCTTATAAGGAATATTTGAGAAAGCACCGTCGGGGTCATTGTCAAAGATTTTCATTGGATGCTTTTTGAACTTTGGTCTAGGTCTCTCAGTAATGTTGACAATAGTCAATGTAGCCATTATAACTTCAATTCAAACTCAAATTATTATGAAATCGCTTATATTTCAAACTCACAAAGCACAGATAGCCATAAATACCTTTTCTATGCACAACGAGATCTAGGGTTTGCATCAAATGACTTTGAATCGCTTTCAAGACTCTTTCAATTCATTCATCTTTCTTCAAATGCATAAAATTGATTAAAATCAACTTAGGAATTCACTTTATATCTTACCGATTTTCCCTAATTTTACATTAAATAATTCAATTTCCAAAAAGTTGATACAACCCTTCATCGATACACTATAAACTCTAAAGTGCTCTGCAATTCTTTAGATTTGTATATTTTATACCGGTTTCTTTTTCAAAATATTAAGCTTCTCATTTTACACCATATATCTTCGTGTCACTCCTTGACACCTCATATTTCCAGGGGGCTATTTGACTTTCCTGTTATTGCTCCCCCTAAGCCCATGCTTAGATTTAATTTTCAAGAGAATTATCTACAACAGAGGGAGGTACAGATGCATTTGACTCATCTTTATTCTCAAGTTCCTCTTTCTTTCTCCAAATCTTCTCCATTTCCTTCTCTATTTTTGTAGGATCAATTTTCTTTCCAAGTTCATTTTTCTTTCTCGGATTAGTCTGTCTTCCATTCTTACTTTTGTAAAATCTTGAAATGTGTCTAGGTTTGTTACAACTATAGCATACAACATTTTTCTAACCAAACTGATCTCCATTCAATCTTGATCTGTACTGATTAGCCATATATCCAAATACATTGCATGTATAATAGTAACCATTGAAAGATTGAACCATTCTACCAACATTATATCTATTCATCATCTTACTTTTGCATTCAATAGCTCTATGTCCAAATTTATTGCATGCAAAACATTGTCCAGAGAAGGATCCAACATTTTGATTCATTCTACATCTACATTATATTGCCTTATGTCCAAATTTATTGCATGAAAAGGAAATACCATTGAAATATGGGTACCTTTGAGCATTTGGTTGTCTGATAGGGGGTCTTCTAGCATTGCTTCTTTGATTTCTATTTTTTTTCCATTTCCTTGAGTCTTCTTTTGATTGTCATCTTTGTTAGGATTCTGATTTTCCTTGAGCTTTATCCTTCTTCAAGTCCCAAACCACCTTTATCTTTAGATGGTTTCTTTCCTTCAATTAGTTCATCAAGAATCAAGTAGTACTTGTTTTGAATTTTTTCTCATGAGCTCTTGCTTTTTCTAGATCTGATTTCAAAGTTACTACTTCTTGTTCAAGTCTTGTGCATTCATCAGTCTTGCTTTGTACCATTGCATTTAGACAATCCTTAATTATTTTCTTTTCTTCCATGTGTACTTTCAGTCTAGTGATGTCTTCATTTTCTTTCTTTAATTGTCCATTGACTTCTCTATGTCTTTCTCTGAATTTCTTGATTTGTTCTCTCAACTTTTTGATGCATTCATTTGCTTCCTTTAGGTTTTCCTTTGGATTTTTGTTTTCACCTTCAGCTCTATCAAGATCTTCAAGAGCAACTTTAAGTTATTCTTTTTCAATCCTACAATAATCTTATATGTATTCAATTGTAGAAATTTCTTCCAAAGGAATAAGACACTTTCTATCAGCCATGTTTTCATCCTCCAAGATCTTCCTCAAGTTGTTAGGATTCTTAGATGGAACTAGGCTCTAATACCAATTTTTGAACACTTAGAATATTGAGAGGGGGGGGTGAATCAGTATTCTATTAAACCAATTAATCATAAACCATTCAATTATCAATATAAATCTAACTACAGTAATGAATGAAAACATGAAGCAACCACAAGAACATATGACACATGAACACTAGGATTTTTACGTGGAAAACCTAGAAAGGGAAAAACCACGGTGAGGATTATCTCATAGTATATTATAACTGTTTATAAGATATTATAGAGGCTCACTACCAGCACACACTGTCCAATAAGGCTCACAGCTAGAGATAGATGCAAAAATAGAAATGGCTACATATCCAAGATGTGAACTAATACAAAATACACCTTTCGTGTGCTGAATTTAGTTCCTTTGAAGATTTGAATATAAAATACTACTCTGCTTTACAATCACTCAACATTCACAACAATTCTATTATTATTTGGATCACACACATACGAATTTGCATATTCGCATCATATCACATATCATCTCACATTACTTGTCATATCATCTCACACCATGTCATCCTACAACTCATTTGTTTTTACATATATACCCAATACAACAACATACATCAATTAGGTTAACCTAATTATATGTAGCCCTATTTTAAATCAAAATTGGCTTGTCGGCTCCACACTTGAACCATAAACACCTTCGCACTCAAACCAAACATGCAACACTCAATTTAGGTCAGCATGGACCTAACATAAATCTCATTAATATCTGCAATACATATTTAAGCTCCACAACATATATCAAGCATTTGGTCGGCCAAGAGTTAGACCTAGTCACAAAATAAGCCAACTAATCAAACACCAACAATCCATCTGATCATATAATCACGTGCCATTTGGAATATATAGTGTACTAATCTATAAACAATCTCCCAAAATTGAAAATTCTAATTCCAATCACCAGAGGAACACAAACCAAATTACGCATACTCATTTACATTGTATAAAGCCAAAACTGAATGTCGAACTATTGTGACTTGTAACTTTTAGCCTGTTCATCCAAAATCACTGAAATATTGAACATAGATGCACTTAATAGTTAGGAATGGCATATTATAACCTCATAAGAAGATCTTATTACATGAGCAATTCTGGATCAAAATATCGGATTAGGATGTCTCCATTATGTTCACCAGATTACAGAAAATGTCAACAATTAATGTTGGAATCAATGACAACACATTAAAGTGTTCCTTCTTCATTCTTTCAACATTTTTCCTACATCAATAAC
This sequence comes from Sequoia sempervirens, assembly GCA_007258455.2. Lineage (NCBI taxonomy): Eukaryota > Viridiplantae > Streptophyta > Pinopsida > Cupressales > Cupressaceae > Sequoia > Sequoia sempervirens. The sequence continues at coordinate 3,326 of VDFB02375760.1, read as the reverse complement.
CCTCTCTTTTTTTCCCTTGTATCGGTTGCAATGGAGTGATATTTTTAATTTTATGCATTTGGATGATTCACCCCATAAGAATCTTCACCTTTCCAATTCACCAAAGTGGCATCTTAATGGCCTTGATTAGTATTAGAACCCTACTGTTCATGATTTTCTTGTGCTACATCTTGTGGGACAACAATATTATTTTGTACCATGAGTACCTTTGGATATGTGGCTTGGTTATGAGGTTGGTTGGATGGGAAACACCATTCATAGTCTTGTACCATGTTGTTTTGCACTAGTTCAATCTATTTAGAAGTGTTGGAAATGTTATGATTGTAAGGTTGATAAGGCCTTGCATTAAAATTCCTTCTTTGACCTTGAAGATCAACTTGGTAAGGAGGCATGTAGATTTTTTTTACAACTCATTATCATTTTCCATGTCTTGGAATGTTTTCTATGTTTTATAATGCTTCTTAGTTTTTTCCCTTTTGTTCAGGTTTATTCCTTTATAAACCCATGGATTCCATGTATTTTTGTATGTTGCATCATCAAGACTCACCACGTGGAAGCCTGGCACAAATTTAGGCAAGACCACAAACTTCTACTCCTGTAAAGGTGCATGATGGCGCCATGTGGTGGCCGCCTAGTCTTTGTTTAAAGTGTCTTTTCTTTTGAATTCTTTGAAAGTGGAGGGTGCCACATTTTGGCACCAAAAATATTCTTAAGGGTAGCTTGAAGGAGAGCCCCAACAATTCTCACCCGCATGACACGTGTCCTAGGTGGGGATTTTCTTGAGGAGAAAAGAATATAACATTAGAGGAGAAATGAATAATTCCACTTGTCAACTAGACAAGGGCCCAAGTATGTCTTCAGCCCAAGAAGGAATTGAGTGAGCGCTATTGAAGTCGAAAGTGTGACGAGGACTATTGGTGCAAGAGCATCTAGTTGAGTCCATGCCTCCATGAGGCCATTTTGTAAATTTTTCCTCTATTTGGTATTTGAATCATTTAATAAGGTCTAAATGACCATGTTGAACTTGTGTGAGTTGGTTTTGAGTCTTTCAAGGTCAATTTTGGTTCATTTGTCAAAGTTGTCAAATTGTCACAAAAGTTGTCATTTTGCAAACAAAATGTTGCAAAGGTTGCTAAGTGTTAGTTTGGGTTGGTGGAGTCATGTTTTTGGTGTGAAATAAGGCCTATTGAGGCCATTTTAAATGTTGTTAGGTGATTAGATTTTTTTGGGGTCATTTTTGCAAAAGTTGTCAATTCTTGCAAAAGTTGTTGAATGTTGCAAAAAAAAGTGCAAAAGTAGGAATATGAAGGGTCATCTTGTGTAAATGATGTAAGAGGAAGTTGTAAAATGATTGGGAATGATGTGTAATTACTTAAAACACCTTTTTAAATGTTTGGGCAAGCCTGGCCAACAAGGATTTTGAATTTTAATACCAAAACACTCAATTTTCTGTGTTTTTACACTAAAATCTACAAGGACAACATTTGGTATAGCCTTGTATGGCCTGCACTTGCACTTTTATGCATTTTTATTTGTGAAGGAGTTAAATAGATATAATATTCACTTTTTCTCATTTTATTTCATTTAGTTTTGAGTGATTTATTGCATTTTTACTCAAATTAGCCTTGAAACCCCAGTTTTGAGGGTTTGAGTAAGGAAAAAATCAAGTTTTGAGCCATTCCACCAATGGAAAGGGCTATAAATTGGTGTAATGGCATATTTAGGTGTATTTTTGTGTTTTTGAAGTTTTCAAGACCAGGGGAGGCAGATTCATGAAGATTTATGATGCCCTAGCTGGAAAATTGCATGTTTTTGGCACAAAAGGTTGCATAGAGGCTAGGGTTTGATAAAGAAGCAAAGGAAAAGTGTAGTAAATGGTTTGGTGAGCATATGAAAACCATATTTGATATGTTTGAATTGTTGGAGAAGAAAATTGAGGCCTGAAGCATATATAACCAATAAGTGCCTAGTTGTAGGAGCCTAATTAGGCCTTTAGGACAACGTAGAAGCAAGTTTTTGAGGGATATGTTCCAAAGTAACCCAAAAAAAAATTAAGATATGTTATAGAATGGATTAATGGGTATCCAAATCAGTTTTTATATCATGGGTTTGAGTTGTCTTCTGAAAATTATGTCAAAATTACCTTATTTGTTGCTCTCAACAAAGCATAGTGGAAGATTGTGAGAAAAGTCATTTGTTTGAAGTGATAGGGTTTGGGATTTGCAAATTTCATTGAGATTGTGTTATTTTGGAGTCTCCCACTTTCTTTGCATCAATTGGAACTCCCACCTACTCTGAATCAACTATTGTGTTTGAAAGTGAAGAGATGTGGGCACCATTATTATTTAGGGATTCACCTGCTTGGGTATTTACATCAATCACCATAGTCTCCATATTTGTGATCAAATTTTGATAGCCAGGAGGTTCTTAATTAGTCATGGTTCCTAATTATTCTTATGGATTTGTTAGAGTGCATTCACTTCAGAGGTGGCTATTATCCACCTTGGTAAGCTTTGTGTAGGGAAGTAGTTGAAAGGAATGAGTTAGGATAATTTGAGTTTCGTTTCAATCAGTTCTCACCAACTAAAACTTTATTACATCATGGGATTGCGAGGTAGAGATCCAAATCTACTTATGGGTGCTCTAGCTGGTGGTTTAATGCGACCATTTTGATTTTTTGCTTTTGTACCCTAGTGGTGGGAGAGGGTTGTTTGCTTGTTGCTTCCCTTGTCCTATAAAAGGGAATTATGATTCCCTCCCAGATATCGATCAGTAAGTAGAGTTGATAATTTTAGTAGTAATTGTTCACCATTTTTTTGTAAGGAATACTTGGAAAATCAGTTTCAAGGGAATGCTCATTTGGCACCCAACCTTAGCATTTTGTATTACCTAAATTAGTTAATAGAAAGCATAACATATCAAATTGTGGCTATTTTTCCTTTGTTGTGTGGTTTACTTTCTATTTATACTAATTTTATGCTCTATGTCCTTCATGTATGGATGTGATCTTAACAACTAATCATTTGAGTTTAATCTTTTATGGGCGTTGCTACAATAATGGGTTACACTTTTTGGGACATCCTAATTTTTGCGGGAATCACATATTTTTAATGATTTAAACATTGAAAGGTTCCACTTAAAGGATTATAATTGAAGAGGTTTTGATCAAATACCCTTGGATAGAACCCCACTAGTTAAATAAAACATACCTATAATAAAGTCTCCTCTACACCTACCAGAATATTGATAAAAAGCCACTTTTGATTTACCTTTTGGGGGATCAAATGAATTCATTTAAAATTTATATTTTGTAAGTATGTAGTCCT
>VDFB02375759.1:0-10862 GCA_007258455.2 Sequoia sempervirens | reverse complement strand
TATAACTAGAGTTGGCTCGATTTTCTCCTTCTTATATTTTCCCCTTTTCCTAGTATACACCCAAATTTTTTTAGGTGGTTGATAGGAAGGTCTCTCTTCCTAATCTGCAAATGGTCCCTCTTCAGTTGCCAAAGCCTTTCCCTTATCTCTAACCATTTCTACCCTTCTCAACTCACCAACAACACTTTCAAAATTTTCTAATGCATACATTACCTAGTGGAATTCCCCTTGAATGTTGGGTAGAGGATCATACTTTGGATTTGTCTTCCTAATCCTTTCTACCATCTTACTGAAGGAAAGATGCATAGCCTTCCTTTCCTCTTTCTCTTGGAAATAAAAAAATTTCTAATGAAATCCTCAAGGAAATAGAAATTGTGAACAAACACATAGAATGATTTCTTTTCTTTTACTGCATGAATGAATCCCTCAGGATCATGGTTCCTAGGGAGATCCTTATTTAATTTTTAGGGCTTGAGGACATCACTCAAAGCATTCTGCTTCCCTTTGATCAACACAAAATCTATAAATGTTGTGTATTTTGGGAAGAATGAGCCCTTCTTATTCTTTGGCAATTGAAAATCTTGGGATCCAACCAATTGCCTCATGACTTCTAAAAATCCAATCCTGAGTGGCACATCCCTTGGTAGCACAAAAGGGTACAAAGGAGTCCCATACACCCTAAATATGGTCCTATCTTGATATGGAATGATATCTCCCCAATTATGGGTCATATTCAGCTCAGGCTGATGCAAGGTCATCTACCAATGCATCTATTCAACTAGGGTACATCAGACCCAAACACACACTGAGAAGATCTCTTTGTAATTTCATAAAAAAATACTTAACCATTCAAAAAAATCTTACTATTTCACTTGAACCAAAAAGGCCACCAGTAATCCAAATCATTTCATTATATCATGATCAGACCTCAAAAAATCTTTGCCATCATTAACCTTGATAGAAACAAAACAATAATCTAATCAATAGACTCTAAACCAAAACATTGAAACATACACCATATCACTCTTCTAATTTTATTTTTCAGGGAAAAATAACCAAAAGCCTTTATATAAACCTCCAAGACACTATATCATCATATTTTGAGGAACATAAACCAATCATTACATTTCCACAACACTGTACTAATAGATTTCCCTAGATCTTTCCATCAAGTCACCTTTCAATATAGTTTCCTCATTGCTACAAACAACAAAACAACATACCAACCTTCTAACCATTATTCAACCAGAGATTCATCAAAACTATCATCACTTAGACTGTTTCTAATCATTAAGCATCATTCCTATCTCTATTTTATTAGACTTACAATGTTAAGCCATCCAACCTCCTTTTTCCTAGTGGGTCAACAAAGCACTAAATTGGGTGATTACACTTCAAACACAATGCATATTTCCAAGCACAATACACATTATGTAGCCCATTTCAATCCTTCATAACATACTTTAAAAGAGACAACACTTGTTTTAGAACAACATCAGTAAACTGGATAATATACTAGAATAAGCCTTAAATTAGGCCAAAATTTCAAAGAATCTACCTCAATAATAGCCCCAACCCACCAAATAACCTGAAATAGTCTTCATTCATGTTATAAACTCAAGATTCCACCAATTTTCAGATTAGATAGGTTCAACTAAACACTAATCAATCAAACCCTTGTTTTTTGCACCAAAACTACCTTTCCAAATGAGGGTTTGTTAGAAAACATAGTTTCAACCTTTTCCTACTCTACCACAATTTGAAACATGTGTAAATATGTCTACATAGGTAGTCCAAGCCTTCCTCAACCCTTGAATACTTTGTTTTCTTCATAACACCACTTGGAGCCATCAAATTATCATAGGAAAACTCTATTTTTCTAAGAAACCTGTAATAAAACTTTTAGTTTCTTGTTTCCCCTACATTATTCAGCAAACACATAGCCTACAACTTCAAAAATAACCTACCCCACTAATTTTCACTACCTAATTTGATGGGGTAGACATGATTTATTGTCTAGACTCTCCAACCCTGTTATGAGGGTTTATAGACCAGTATGCAAAGAATTAAGTAAAGCAAATGTTTTACTTATTCAAACTCCTTTAAAATGGTTTTGAATTGAAGCTACTTCCCTATACTACCAAAAATATTGAAGAACTATATTTGGTATTGCTGTGCAGACCTAATAAATGAGTAAAATGCAGAAAGAAAACACATAATTTCAAGAATAAGGTACTTTTATTATCAAATACTCTTAAAGAATACAATGCCTTCCCCCATGCTCATCCTCTCAAGCTTTTTAAATATGTTTCCTTAACCATAACTAACTTTTCAACTACCTACATCGACCTACCTTTTCATTTTTCCCTCAAAGTCTCTTCATATTGTTATTTTTTAATTTGTTTTACATTTGTAGATATTAGCAACTTTTGCATTTTCCCCATGTTTTACATTTTCCAATATTTCAGCCTCCTAAGGACCCTTAAATAACTCAATTACAATTGAATAGGCCTTATCATGACCTTTTAAAATGCTTTACAATTGAAAATTCAAATATTGATTTTTTTTTCCTTTTGAGGACATTTAATGTCAAAGTGCTCCTGCACTATACAACCAGCCAACAAAACCTTTCCAAGTCCCTTGGAAACATGTTATCTTTTTCTTTCTCCTGCAAATCAGCTTTAAACTTGTCTTGGACTGCTTCTTCTTTGTTCCCTTGAATCTTCATCTATCTTGTCTTGGTTCCATTCTTTGTCTTCAACTTTGTCTTCATTCCTTCACTTTGTCTTTTCCTTTTTCCTTTCTTCCATCTCTCTTTTTTGCCTATCAAGTTCACAATCATCTTCTCTTTCAAAAGGACATAGGACTGCCCTTTTACCACTATCATCTTTTCCTCTAACTCTTTCTCAACTAAGTTCATGGGAATTTCCTTGAAAACTTTCCTCTTTCTTTCATAATTCATCCCTAACCTTCTCTGACAAGTCACCTTTTCATCTTCTCAACTACTCCCACCACTGGAGTACTCTTCAAGCTGCAAACTCAAGTGCTTATTTACTCAGGTATCCACCTAGTTCTTAATACATCACAACATAACTCAAAAACTCAAGCAAGTTCCTCCTTGCTTCCAACTTCTCTCTACTTTCTTCTTCTTTTTCTTGGTAGCAACTAGGTTCTTAACCTGCACAAACTCACACAAACTCATAAATTCTCTCTATAGCTTAGAAGGATCAAGCAACTGCAACCAAACTCAACAACTCAACATCAAAAATAACTTAATGAGCTTATCAGATTCAACTAGTTTTGATACCAATTGATGCAAGGGAATCTATAAAATATTTATTCAACTAGGGTACATAAGACCCAAACACACACTAAGAAGATATCTTTGTAATTTCATCAAAGTTTCACTTAACCATTCACCAAAAGCTTACTATTTCACTTGAACCAACAAGGTCATCAACAAGCCAAAAAATTTCATCATATCATGATTAGACCTCAAAACATCTTTTCCATCATTAACCTTGACAAAAAAAAAGCAATAATCTGTTCAATAGACTCTAAACTAGACCATCAAAACATACACTATATCACTCTTCCTTCTAATTTACTTTTTCAAGGACAAATAACCAAAATCCTTTATCTAAACTTCCAAGACACTATATCATCATATTTTGAGGAACATAAAATAGTCATTACATTTCCAAAACACTATACCAACATATTTCTCTAGATCTTACCATCAAGTCACCTTTTCATATAGTTTCCTCATTGCTACAAACAACAAAAAAACACACCAAACTTCTAACCTTTATCCAACTAGAGAGTCATCAAAAGTATCATCACTTAGACTATTTCGACTCATTAAGCATCATTCCTATCTCTATTTTATTAGACTTACAATGTTAAGCCATCAAACCTCCTTTTTCCTAGTAGGTCAACAAAGCACTAAATTGGGTGATTACACTTCAAGCACAATGCATCTTTCTAAGCACAATACACATTCTAGAGCCTATTTCAATCCTTCATAACATACTTTAAAAGAGATAACACTTGTTTTAGAACAACTTCAGTAAACTGGACATGACATTGGAATAAGCCTTAAATTAGGCCAAAATTTCAAAGAAGCTACCTCGATAACACCCCCAACTCACCAAATAACCTGAAATAGTCTTCATTCATGTTATAAACTCAAGATTCCACCATTTTTCAGAGTAGATAGGTTCAACTAAACACTAACCAATCAAACCCTTGCTTTTTACACCAAAACTACCTTTCCAAATGAGGGTTTGTTAGAAAAACATACTTTCAACCTTTACCTACTCTACCACAATTTGAAACATGTGTAAATATGTATACATAGGTAGGCCAAGCCTTCCTCAAACCTTGAATACTTCATTTTCTTCAAAACACCACTTGGAGCCATCAAATTCTCATAGGAAAACTCTAATTTTCTAAGAAACCTGCAACCAAACTTTGAGTTTCTTATTTCCCTTGCATTATTCAACAAACACACAACCTACAACATCCAAATTAACCTACCCCACCAATATTCACTACCTAATTTGGTTGGGTAGACATGATTTATTATTTAGACTCTCAAACCCTATTATGAGGGTTTAGAGAATAGTATGCAAAGAATTAACTCAAATAGATGTTTTACTTATTCAAACTCCTTCAAAATGGTTTTGAATTGAAGCTACTTCCCTATATTGCCAAAAATATTGAAGATCTAAATTTGGTATTGCTATGCAGACCTAATAAATGAGTAAAATGTACAAAGAAAACAAAATTTCAAGAACAATGTACTTTTATCATCAAATACAAGATAATACAATGCCTCCCCCCATGCTCGTCTGCTCAGTATTTTTAAAGATGTTTCACTAACCATAACTAAATTTTCAACTACCTACATTGGCCTACCTTTTCATTTTTCCGTCAAATTCTCTTCATATTCTTGTTTTTTAAAAAAAAATTTGTACTCCATATTAGCAAGTTTTACATTTTCCCCAAGTTTTACATTTTCCAATATTTCAACCTCCTAAAGACCTTTAAATGACTCAATTACAATTGAATAGGCCTTTTCATAACCTTTTGCAATGATTTACAATTGAAAATTCAAATTTTGAATTTTTTTCCTTTTGACAACATTTAATGTCAAGGTGCTCCTGCACCATAGGCCTCCTCTCCATAGGCCATAGGAAGTTATGAATTTTCATAGGGATCCTTGGTGGATCAAGAAGTAGGAGTCTCCTCAGTTTAGCTACAAAAAAATTATTAAAAACTAGGTAATGAAACTTATAGTCATCCATATCCAGGATTTAGGTCCAACATTGGACCGAAAACTCAATATCATTATCCACTTTCTTTAGAGACATGTCTTCCTCAAAATATTTCTCTTGCTTGCACAAAATAATATGCATCAAAAGAGAATACCACCAGAGCTTTACCCAATGCTTTCCTCCCTTCAGCTCAACCAGGCACTAGTGCATGTTTTTTGCTAGATTAGTGGCATAATCATAAACCACATTAAAGGGTGCATACTAAATATTGTCTACCATATATAGATATTCAATTGGTATCGTCTCAGGTGCATCAAAACCAATAATTTGATATAGGGATTAGAAGGTCCTTCTGAAATAAGGGGTAAAGTAATCTAGAAGGAAAGGTTCTTTCTCATCTTTCCCAATCTTAATCTGCTTTGTGTTCTTCCCATATCCAATTGAAGCCATGCACATTGGTAAAATGGTAGTTCAGAATAAGAATTTGGTATTCTCATATTCCTTTTTAAAATTATCCATGTCAATAGGGACCATATCCTAATTCCATTCCTATAGTTTGAAAACTTCTACAATTTACTCCTTGGTGATCTTAATCACCTTAGCACCATTACATTCCCTAACAATTTTGGACACTGGATCATATTTGGTTGTAATATCCTTGACCAAGTCCACATCCACATATACATTTGGGAGTAATGGTTTCCCCATATCCATCTTCCAAGTATGGAAAATAGGATATTCACAATTCTTGTTCCCAAACCAATTTCTAAATATTTTCTAGCCAGTATAGGGAAATTTAACATCCTTAATCCAAGCCTGCTTGTCCTTCAATCCCTCATAAATCCTATGGCCATAATATATTTCCGCTCCTTGATTTTTCTTATTGGTTAAGGGTTTGATTTGGTTGACGATGTCATCAGTGAGTACCCTACCTAGAGTTTTAGGATGAGGCTTCTATGCTTTGCAAGCCATGAATATTCAGGCAAGTTTACATAGGCTAAGGATATAATAGAAAGAAACTCAAAACCTAACTCCCTCATTTAGTAGCCTAGGGTGAGATTAGAAGACACAAACTTACACAAACTTGGCTAAGGGAAAATGTTTTATACATAAAATTAACGTAAAAAGATAATTAAAGCCTACAGGCAAAATAAATCTAAAGAAAACAAAGACAACCTACCCTAATTCTATATAGTTTTGTCTCATATAAAATGGCCCCTTGTCATTTTTATATCCTTTTAGATCTTTTTTCATGGTGTTGGAACTATGTTGCTCTAATTTTATGTTGTAACATGGCTTGAACATGCTTATTTAGGTACTAAAATTCAAAGAACGACGTCTTGTTAAGGTTTTGTGAAGTGTTGTAAGATATTTCTACATTCTTCTAGACTCTATTTATTACAATTCACCTAAAAATCACCTTTTCCTCACTAAACTAGTCCTATTTTGAAGTGTTGTAAAGTGTTGTAACAAGCTTTCATGCTTTTCTAGGCATATTTTAACTATTTATCCCTTTCTCATGTTTTATTTGGTCCCTTTATGCCCTCATATGCTTTAATTAATTGTATTTTTTAAATATTATCCTAACAAATAACATTAAATACAACATATTTCCTGACACATATTTTCAAGTCCTAGGTGGGACCCATTCACCATGGGTGGCGAATGAGTCCCCCTTGGCCCCAAATTCAAAATATTTTAAATTTCCTTTGGAGATTTTATTTAAAAACACTTGATGTGGGTCTATGATGAGGTATGAATAGATACTAATGCACAAAAATTGTATAAATATGTGCTTTTAACCTCATTTTACATCCCCTACTATCTCCCCATTCAAGCATTCAATCTCACATAACATTTAAGCAATCTCAAGCATCTTACAACATCTTTTCAAGCACTATTCAAGCACTTTGAAGCAACCATTAACATTGCTTCAGATTTGCATCATCAAGGGTTTGGTAAGTTGATAGAATTTTCATGTTATTAGTTTATCATTCACTTTCATTTCATTATTTTATTAAGGATTTAAATACCAAAAGTGGTGTTTGACCAAGGAAAACCCCTATTCACTAACCCTCAACCATTTTTTCCCTATCAAGCATGTTTTTTTGTAGCCTTTTGTGTGTAGATTTGATAAGATTTTTGGTGTTGAAGATTGGTTTACAAGTCAACTAGGTGCTTCAATTCAACTCAAGTCAATTTCAAGCTTGGAGAAGGTTTTCTGTCATTTCCTATAGAATTAACTTCGACAACCCAACAATTAGTGATTTCTAGATTTGGTGTTGTAGAGTTGTCTCCTAATTTTCAATAATTTTGGGAGAGGATTGATTCGCCACTAGTGGTGAATGAGTCCCACCTTAGGACTAAAATTTTTGAGTTTTATCATATTCTAGATCTTGTGATCAGAAACCAACTCCCAACACTTTTTCACCAAGAGGAGGGTGATTCACCACCACAGAATGAATGAGTCCCACTATGAAAATTGATTGATTTAAGCTAAGCATCTGCAACATTCAATTCATCATACTTAACCCGGGTGCACTCTGATTTAACTCATTCCTTTCTGTTCTACATATTTTCTTCATTTAGTTCATTGTTGCATTACACAATGTGTTTTCAAACATAACTTTAATTTCACTTTTGCATTTGTTTTCATTCATTTATATCAGTCAATTGAATTTAGTTAACTTCATTTAGCTTAGAAAAATTGCACAACATGAATTTGAGCTGAATCCGTGGCATTTTTGGCCCTACCTCTCTCCTTTTGGGTGAAAAACCCTAGAAGTGCAAAGAGAGAGAAGTTCATAGGGTTCAAAATCTATGTTTCTTTTGGTGAACCCAACTCTTGAACACTTTCCATTTCTGATTTCATTTACATATTGAATCTTAGTTTACATTTGCATTTACATTCAATTAGGACATTGTTTTGTTATTGCATTGTAGGACTTTTCATCTTGCATTAGGGTATGTGCGGGATCATCATGGAAAAATAGGCCCCTTAAGTGGCAAAAAAAAAATTAGAAAATCAGAGTTAGGCAACTTGATCGAAAAATTTGAATAATTTATCTTATGGTTACTTTTAAAAATATGTAAGAATAGAATCTATAGAAAATTGGAATGTAGTTTCTAAACTACCAGTTTGTTTAAAAAAAAAAAAAATCTATTTGGAGAAAATTTGAAATTTCAATGCAAGAGGTACTTAAATTTGTGGAAAAAATAAGAAGTGCAGGTGTCTCCGCCTAACCAACTCTAACCAAAAATAAAATGATAATATTTTTTATAATATTTTAGATATAAGTAGAGGACTCATGTCCCAATGTGATGCATATATTTTTGTATCTTTTTTCCAAGTAAATAATTAATTATAATTTTTTTATTACAACTTTTAAAAATATAAAACTCAGATGTTTGACCACCTTAACTTGGTGGAAAACTTCTCTCATGAAATTCACCTTTTATTTTTTAATCCTATAGTATGCAAGCGTAGAATGTGACACATGTTTGGATTGAAAAAATGCGATATTGTTTGAAAGCTATAGGTTTTCAATCAATCTATCAATCGACTTTTAGTCATATAATTTGTATAGAAAATGAATAATAATTACTTACACCAAAGTAAAGCATAATTTATATTGGTGGAAAGTTGAGAATCTCCTTTAAAACCTCCCTTTTCGTTTTACTCAAATTTTGGTAAGAAAAAGTCACAGCTACATACCCATCATATTTAGCACTTTTTGGCCCCCTCATAATCCTCAAGCATTACTACCCATTAGTGAAAACTTCATTTAGATTTCATTTCAGGTATATCTGATCTCATTGAAAAATAAAAATCGTGATCCCCGTATCTTTGACAAGTATGTACTATAGAGAATTCAAATCATTTTTAAATTTCTGAAAAACATTAAAAAACAGCATACTGGGACTCATTCACCACCTAGGATGAATCAATCCCTTTGCACTTTTTTATCAACATTTATGAAATTCTTTTAGCATTTTTTTGCATTATAGTTTTGTGTTCCTACATTTTTTTTTTCATTTCCAAAATCTATGTTTTTCATCATTTCTTGTATCTTATTTTATTTGCATCATGGCACTTTCCTTCAATAAGTTTTTGAATTCATTAAAATCATTGGTAGACATGTCCAATTTTGTCTTTAGTTGTGTCCCTAATGACCTTGAACTCACACATGCTCCCTTAGCTCCTCATGATTGTCCTCCTCATCAAGTACACAACATTGAAGAAGACGTTGATAGCATGAACAAGTTCTACAATTATTTCCTTAATAACCTAGAAGCCAATGAAACCTTTTATCCATCTATGAAGTCACAAGATCTTCCTAATGTTGTACCTCCTAATCACTTTGCATATTTGCATCCTAAAATCAATCAAGGACCTAAGGTTCCTTCATCAAGTGGACCTAGTTCCTCTAAACCACTACAATCTCAACCCTTTTATGATCATAAAATCACAAAAACTCCAATCAATCTTGAAGAAACATATGGTAAAGGATTAACTATCTCAAGTAAACAAGGTTGTGACACAAAACATGAACATGACATTCATCAAATTCTTGAACAAAAACCAACCAAAGAAAACACCATGGGTCTAGTATATCATGATCCTCCTCATCTTGATGGACAAAAATTTAAATATTAGAAGCTTTAGGGTGATGGCACAATGATCTTTGATGCTCCTCTTGACATAAACATTCTTCTTCAACGTGAACAGCCTCTATCTCCTTCTAATGATAAGGATGTTTGGATCCCCATGGGTCCTCCTCCTTCTATTCACGAAAAAGGAGAATCTAGAAAACAAAAATGACCTTAGAAATTGAAGAAGCTTAAATTTCCTACACATCCTCCACCTGAATGTGAAAGGAGACTTCAACTACTTTTAAACAAAGGTCTTATACTTTTACCACCTATGAATAGGTTGGTTATTCATCCTAAAGACTCAAACATACCATTTTGGAAATATCATCGTATCCTTGGACATCAAACATAAGAATGTTGGACATTGAAGGACATACTAGATAAGTATCACTTCACTAATACTGATTGTTTCCCCGTCATACCTTAAAACAATCTAATCCCCATCATCAAACTATAGTTTTAGAGTTCCCTATTCTCACTATTGCATGATCCTTTCCCATCACCCACCTTGGCTTATTCTTTCCTTTACACTTTATGGGAGGCAAGACATTGTTAGCCTTGTCCTTGTAATGAATTTTCCTTTGTCTCTTAACTATGTTTTTTCGTTTTTCCACTTATCCATTTAAGATTGAGAAACCAATAAATTAGTTAATGGTTGACTTACATTTTCATTACTTGTCCCTTTGTCTTTTTTTATTTTCATATGCATATCATGTTCCCATGTATCGTATGTTTGATGTTCCATCTCTTTATACACTTCTTCTATTCATATCTTTATTCTTCTATTTGTCATGCATTGTCTTTTTCATTTTTGTTTTGTGTTCTCCTTTCGGGGATGATGCAAAGTGTAGAGACACCCTATGTCTCTTCCATGTTGACCCAAAAGGTCCTTGTATTTTTCATTTTTATTTTTTATTCTCCTTTTGGGGA
>VDFB02375757.1:0-69916 GCA_007258455.2 Sequoia sempervirens | reverse complement strand
CTTTGGGTTTAAAATGAACGTTCAAATTGGTTAAAACTAAACCCTCACATCATTATGCTTGTTGGTTTAAAATTGAACAAAACAATCACAACACTTCCTTTGGTGCTTAAAATAAATTCATTATGCTTGTCAAGGTTAAAATGAACATGTGTCTAATTTGCTTGTGTATGCTTGTTATGTGTATCCTCTCCCCTTGCACTTCGTGCGATCTTGGGTGAAGAGAAACACACAAGCATACCTTTTCTTCTTGGAAGCACCTATCCTCTCCCCTTGTGCCTATTGGCAATCTTGGGTGATGAAAAGTATTTTAAGCTTCAAACATGTGTTACCTTTAGAGGGCCTACCTCCCAACTTGTGAGAGGGAACGACCCAAGCAATGCTTTCATTTCGGTCCACTATAGAAATAATTGGTTGTGGATAAAGTCATTAACCAGCTAGTGTTGTTGTCCTATACTGAAAAATGTCTCCCCTAGTATCCTTGTGATGCATTAAAACCCTTAGATACTTCTAAGGGCTGGGAGGTGTCTTAATTGAGTGAATCACCACATGTATAGCACTAGTTTATCCTGAAAGTCCAAATTATGAACCTTGTTATTAGTGTCTCACCATTTCCTCTGAAGTGTATTTTGAAGTAGTGCATGGGAGGTGCACCACTTTCAAAAGTTACTTACCATGTTTGGTTTTTGGTTGAGGCAATAAAGGAAATGGGGAAGGGATGCCTTTGCTTGGAATGTCAAGATAGTACATTTCCTTGACATAGCCTATTTGTGGACATTCCATCTTCATGGATTAATCCTCTCTTAGGGGATGATGGTAAGCCTACTAAGAAATACACACCTGAACTAGGATTGTTCATGCTTGTGAGTTAGTTTAATACTTTGTTTGATTCCAAAACATTGCAAACAAACATCAACAAGTTTTCTCAAAATTTCAAACCCTTTGGTTTGAGCAAGGACACCCTTTGAAAGGTCTTGATATTGATGCTTGTCCTAAGGATTTTATCCTTAGAGACTTCTAAATATTTTGGCTTATATCTCAATCCATACTTCCCAAAGTTAACATAGGCAACTATGGCTCTAACTTCATGACTTTCACATAATGGACCTTGTGAAATGAATGGTGTTTTTGACATAGACATTTTAGTTCAAAATTTAAGCAAGACATTGTATGTGGTAAAAATAACTCCATTAATCCAAGATTAAATCAAATGAACACCCCACATTGATATATGTTCAAAATTTGACTCCTCAAAACAAGAAAATTGAGACAAGGAAAATATTGCAAACATTGAGTGCACATTCTATTGTCCAAAACATTGAATTCCATGGTCCAAATCATTGAGTTCTATTGTCCAAATCATTGAGTTCTATTGTCCAAATCATTGAGTTTAAAATCATTGGGTACTATTTCCAAAATCATTTGAGTTATATTTTACCAAAATCATTAATTCCTTAGGGTTTGATCACTTTAGAGGTATAGCATTTTTCTCACTACCTTGGTCTTGCAAAATAAAGGTTCATTTTAGGTTAACATTTTTGGTCAAACATTTCATCCACCCTTTACCATATTTCACACTTCACTTCACCAAACTTTATAAACTTTTGGACACACCAACACTCTTTTGACCTAGACATCATCAAACCAATCCCCTAACTTTGCTATGTTGTGTATGAAATGGATCCTTTTCCATGCACTTAGTTGAGTTGGTTACCATATTTTGTGGACAAATTTATCTTGAAAGTGACATGTCTACCTTCAAGATTTACAAGTTCATCAGAACCTTTTATCCAAACATCAAAACATCAAAACTTTAAGTCTAAAAGTGTTGTCCAAAATTTTAGAAAGTTCATACCCCATATCACTCACCCCTTTCATCATCCACTCACATAATTGGTCCAAAACACCTTAAAGGTTCAACTTTGCAACAAGGTCAAAACATAAGAAAAACAAGGAATATAAACTCAATTCATACATCATGGGTGATCTAAATCAACCAAATTATCAATGCCTTACAATACCAATTGATTATCAAAAATCACATTTATATAATTCACACATGACATCATTATATCCTACAAACCTAAATGGTACAACAAATGTGAGTATGGGGTGCTAGCAAGAAGTTAAGTTGACTTTTTGGCCAAAAAGTGAAGTGTTTTCCCTTATTTTCAGAATTTGACACATTTGACCTTAAAATTTGAAGCACTTAGAGATGGAATCTTCAAAAAAGTCACTAATCATAAAATATAATACTCAGAGTGTAGTTTCCAAATATGTAATTTATTTCAATACCCAGATGGTACAAATTGAGTTTCAATAGGCGTTTCTAAAAACCACTGTTTAAAAGTCACTTTTTTTACCATACCATGCATGTGTACGACATCCATATTTTGACCTAAATTATCATATTTTTCTAAATCCTTTTGGGAAAAGATTTGTGACTCACCGAAGCACATTTTTGATGTTTTTTTGTAATTTTTTATTGAATATTTTTTTGTTAAATTTTTATTAGTCATATTTGTCATTTTGAAAAATCATCGTTTACAATACACATAAGATGACCTAAACTTATTATTTTTTGATTTTTTTTTTAAATTGAAAAGAATTTTCTGAAGTATGTTCTCGTGCAATCCGTTCATCAAACTGTTATGTTGATCAAAAGTTATTAAAATAGTAAAAAACCTTGATATTTAAAGTTTATGGACAAGTTTCATCATAAATTAATTGAAAAATAGAAAAAATAATTCAATTGTAAAAAAAATTACATATTTGGAATTTGCACTGTCTTATCTAAAATGGGTTTTAATTTCGTCAAAAGATTCTACAAAAAAAGTCATCAACCATATGTCCAAACTGGGTATTTTTCTTTGACATTGTTAGGAATTTCAACTTGCAGGTCAAACTAGGTTGAAGGCCTAGGTTCGGATTCCCAATGCTTTTCCTGAATCAAAATACAAGCTCCCATTTCGTAATATTAAATGCGGTGACTGTTGACAGGGAAATGAGATCCCGCTTTATAAATGAGATCCCGTTCCTTTGTCTATTTTTCATCAACTATTGTCTTTACAGGTGGTGAACTTGCATTTTTTATTTATTTTTTCAAAGGAGACATCATGTAAACCATTTTTGAAGTGGAATTGTGTTAGTTTTGTACTCATTTGGAGGAACAAAAGGTCTTCAACTTGCAATATGGATTGAATTTTTCAAAGGAGGCATGAAGAAACAGTTTTTAAAGTGGAATTGTGCTAGTTTTCTACTTGTTTTGAGGAACACAAGAGGAAGCATTTTGTCCTTATAGGTCTTCAACTTCCAATTTGGATTGAATTTTTTGAAGAATTTCACTATTGACATTCATTTGTGCTTGAAAATTTTATAATCATGGGTTCAAAAGCTCGTAATAAGAGGAGGAAGACATTGACTCCTGAAGAAATTGAAGCAAATAGACAGAAGGAGAAACAAAGACAAAGAGAAAGAAGAATGAGAATTAAATCAATGAATGATGATGGAGCATCCAATTCCACAACTATTGAAGATGAAAACATTGAGGAGACCATGGTTGTAGACAAAGCTAATTTACAAGAAGTCAATTTGGAGAAGAATATGATTATACAAGCAAGTACTACTATGTCTTCAAATCCCTCTTTCAATGCTATGGAGAATGTTTCAATATGCACAAATCCAGGTACATCTTCAAATACACATGTTAGTGAAATGGTAAATTCGTATGTAGAATTCTTACAAGATGTTGGACTTAATGATGTTGAAATTGATAATATTCAGAGAGATGAAACTTTTATAGAATTTGTTGAAAATGAAAAAGAAAAAGGAAACAACAGAATGATTCCTTGCCAAAACAGCACCGTTCTAAAATGACAGCAGTGCCTGGAAAACAAAAACCATTTTGTTGATGAAAATGAAGATGAAAATGAAATCATTTTGATGTTGAAAATGAAAATTTATAAAACTGGAAATGAAGATGGAAAATTCGACGATGTTGAATTTAATGAAAAGTTACTTTTTTTAAAATTGGAAGTGGTGTTTTCGATAATCTTTCTGGTCAAATTTCTTGGAGGAAAATAAGAACACATGCGAATAGAATATACACCAAATTCTTTTATCGTAAAAAAATTGCATTTCAATGTCAACTAATGATGCAATTGATGAGAATGCAAAAATGAGGAAAATAATGAAAAGGTTAGGCTTTTTTGTTAAACCAAAAAGAAAAGATCAATCATTAAAACATGTTATGTCTACTGTTGTTAATGTCATTCAATCTATTGGGAAAAGAATGACCGAAGGATAAAAATGCAATGAAGAAGACAGAACAACCCTATGAAGGACGAAAGTAACTCTTGAATAAAAGAATGGTAAGCAATATTAGTGAAGTTTTAAAATACATCCTAAAACATTGCTAAGAGCAAAGAAGAAGAGAAAGTATAGAAAATGATCCTATCAAATCAATGTTGGAGTTTCAGTGGTCGACTACGAGGTCTGATATGAAATTGAATGTTGAAATTAAATCTTTGATCAAAAAATATTGGCATGATAATACTAGGGTTTCATCTAATGCTAGAGATGTTTTAAAATTAAGGGTGGGGTCCAAAGTTTGTGATCCTCACCCAAAACACCTATTAGATACAACACAAACTGAATTTTATAGAAATTTTTGTGGTGATTTAGTGTTACCTGGTAATATTAAAATAAGTCAAAGGTATTTTGAAAAATGTAAACCCTGGTATGTAAAAATTAATAAGCAACAAATATCTTGTTGTAAAACGCATGTTCAATTTCATTATTTTTATGAGGTTTTTCGATATATACATTATACCTTGCATACTAACATGATTATACAAGAATGTGGTATTAATATGCCACCTGAAGCAATAAGGGAGTTTATTTCAGGTTTGTTTTGTGAAAGATCTAATGGTAAATTATTTTATTTAAGTTCATATATTTTTGGACAATGCATTAACTGTGGAAATATTTCATTCTCAAGAATTTGTATGCATGAAAGTGATGATAATGATTTTGGACAACAAATAGTAGATGTTAAAAGATTTAAGAATGTTCACTATTCTTTAAAAGATGGAAAAATAGGAAAGTGTTGTGATTTAGTTACAAACAAAGTTAGTGTCCATGCATTCATGAGTGAATTTAAGAATAAGATTGTACCAAAATATGTCATGCACTCTCAACATGCTTGATGGATTGATGGCCAATTTTTCACATGTAGAAACACATTTCCAATTGGTACTATACTTTCAGTAGTTGATTTTGTAGAAAATTATACTCTAGCTCTGCAAGAGGAAATTCAATTACAGTATTATAATTTAGTGCAAGTAGCTATGTTTGTCCATATTCTTTATAGACATGCAAATGATAGCATTGAGGATGATAGAATTTTTTTGAGGAAGTATCATTTTTATTTGAGTGACAACCGGTTACACTTGTTAGAGTTTGTTCAATACTGTTTCAATATATTTTATAGAAATTTAAGAGAAAGAGGAATCCAAATGATAAAACACCTCATATGGTTAGATAATTGTACGGGGTAGTTCAAGAATGCTCGAATGTTCTATTGGTTAAGTAGGGTTCACAAGGAACTTAATGTCCAACATATATGTAGTTTTTTTGAAGCTGGGCATGGTAAAGGAGAACATGATGGAGCTGGTGCGTGTGTCAAAAGAATTCTTGCTAGAGAACAATTAAAATTCGAGGATGCAGTAAAATTTCAAGATGCACGTGGGATTGTGGATTGGTGTAATACAAGATTATCTACACCTTGTTCGAGTGAGTACTCTACAACTCATCGATTCTTTTGGTTGGTTGAAGAAGAGAACATTGTACCTAAAGTTGACTGTGAGACAATTAGTGGATCTACTAAATGGAATTCATTTAGGAGTTCGACAGCAAGCACATGGACTATCTGGACAAGGGAGCTTGCATGTTTTTTTCAGTTTTGTATCTCAGGAGATTGGGAAGCATGTGAAAATACAAAATGGGTTGAACAGTGGGAGGAAAGATCGTTGACACCTACACAAGCAAATGATCAATATGAAAGAACTATTGAAGAAAATGATCAAGTGTTTGCATTTGAAGACTATGACCATGTTTTAGACCTTGTACAAGAAGGTAATTTAATTCAATTTATTTCACTTTATTAAGTTATTTTGTAATACTAAATTATTTATATCAATATGTGCAAGTTATTAAATCAAATTTTGTTTGCAGGACATGTGTATGTTGTTGTTGCACCTGAGGGGAATGAAGAGGAAACATAATATTTGTTGGCTCGTTGTGTGGAGACTAAACATAAGTTAATAGCACCTTGAGAAGATGATGATGGATATCATTATCCAACAGGTACAATGATCCCCTTAAGACATCCCCTTAAGAAAATTTTGATAGCAAGTTTTTGATCCCCTTAAGCAAATTTTTAGAACAAGTCTTTGATCCCCTTAAGAAAATTTTGAGAACTTATTTGATGATGGTTTTCATGTTTTCCAATACGATTGGTGGTGGTTTTTGGCACTTGGCTACGAAAATACTTGACAAGGAAGAATGCTCTACCTGGATTCGAAGATTATGAAACACATAAAAACATTATATATTATTCACATTTGGTGGTGGCAACAAATATAAAACTAGATCGGTATCGTGGAAGACCTACAAATAAAGTGCTATGGACAATTTCTATGGAAGAGCATGAGACAATCATAGATGCATTGCAAAAAAGAGAGGATGTAGATGGTACAATGGAATAAATAAATACAGGTAAATATAGTTTTAGTTTTATATTGTCCTTTAAATAGATTAAATACATGTTTCGATATTGGTCAAGTGTTTTATTAATTGAAATTGATTTAAATTTTCCTTTTATAGATCCTTAAGCCATAATCAAAAAAAGGATCTAGTCCATGTAGATTCAACCTAGAAAACATGGAATACTTGGTAAAAATAGGTAATTATTAGTTAAATTATATTTAAATACATGTTTTGTTTACATATTGATATTGCTTGCACATTAATAGTTAAAATTGATTTATTATCCTTTTTTGTATCCTTAAGCCATCATTGCATTGATCTCATACTTTGAAACAAAAGGAGAGGATGCCTGGATTCAACCTACACACATGTGTGGAATACTTTTAAATGCGGGTACTTGAGTTGTGTACACATAGATAGTTTTATATAAATTAAAATATGTATGTTTTGATGATTTCATTGATATTCTTATACCTTTTTGATATCAGGTGGTGTGAAGACCTACTACATTATGGGCATGAGTTTGAGATGTTCTTGAGATGGCATATCCAAATTTTGTAAACATTGTTTTGAGATGACATATATGTACATGCATACTTACATAATTAAACATTTTGTACAAATTACAAATACATGTACATACACAATTATGTACTCTATGTACTTCTATGTATCAAAATCGATATTCTATATATTTTGTTTGTTAAATGTGCATGTTTTCCTACTTTTAAACTTTATATTTGATTGTATAATACTAAATATCATGCATAAATTATTGTTAAATCAATTATATCCTTAAGACGTTGTATTACGACCCCTTAAGACATCCCCTTAAGACGTGGAGGTGGATTCACATATCCTAAATATTATACTTAATTATATCATTTGTTATGATGACTCATCCTAAAACTTATAATACTTATTTATATCACTTAATATTTATACTCAATTATACTCTTCTTTGATCCCCTTAAGACGTTGTATTAGGACCCCTTAAGACATCCCCTTAAGACTTATCGTATTAGCACATATTCTAAATATTATACTTAATTATATCATTTGTTATAATGACTCACCCTAAAACTTATAATACTTGTTTATATCACTTAATATTTATACTCAATTATACTGTTCTTTGATCCCCTTAAGATGTCATATTAGGACCCCTTAAGACATCCCCTTAAGACAACCTATAAATTAGTGTTGGATGCTATTATTTGTTTTGACAACTTATAAATTAGTATTGGATGCCATTATTTGTTTTGATGGCTTATAAATTAGTATTTGATGCCATTATTTGTTTTGATAGCTTATAAATTAGTATTGGATGCCATTATTTGTTTTGACAGCTTATAAATTAGTGTTGGATGCTATTATTTATAGAATTTATTAATGCTTTTGTTCTCTAATCTTGTATGGTATTGTTTATTTCTTAAAATTTTATCCTTTCTAGTATATAAATGGATTGCTTTTGTTTGTAAATTATGATTTATTGACTAATTATTGATTGACATGAATTGAATAAGTTCATTGACTAATTATCGCTAATTATTAAATGTACATATCATGTATGAGATCACTAAATTTGTAAAGTATAAATATTAAAATGTCATATTAATTTCAACTTTAATTTCATATTTATATTTAATTTCACATTAATGTCCTATATTAATGTCTTGACTATGAACATAAAATGCATAAATGTACACGTGTAAATTAAAATTTCAAACAATAATAAAGTCCCTAATTTACAACATATTAAGTGCATGAAACCAATATATTAAGCGCATGAAATAAAGTCCATCAGAGTACAACTCATGAACTAAAGTCCAACTAAGTACTTGAGCCATGAAATATAAAACTGTCCAACAAAGTACATGAGAAACTAAAAATGTAGTCCATGAAATAAACAAATATAACCCATAAAATCATGTTTCTAGGTCATGTATTGTCTCTATAATCAAGAGACCTCTTCACACCATGCAGACTATGTGGATGACCTGAAACATTCTGTACAAGAGAAAGATGAAATCAGATGTAAGACAATGAAAAATGATTTAATGACAATTTAATTTATAATTCATCATAAAATTAAATTACCATCATATCTGGGTCTGGATGCTTTGGTGCACCTGAACCAACCTCTAAATTCTCAATTCTCATGAATCAATCTACATAAACACGACAAAGAAAGTTGAAATTAGATGTAAGTCTACAATTAAAAATGATTTAATTCAATTTAATTTATAATTTATCATATTTTAATTGTACCGTATTCTGAGGTTGTGCACCCTCTTCTCCAGGATCTGTTTGTACATGCTCAACTACAAGATGTGTCTCATGCTATAAAAGAAAAAGAATTTAAAACATGTATTAGCTCATATTATATATATATTCAATTTGAAATTTGAAATTACAGTTATATTCAGAATATATAATTGGTAATTAACTTTAAATATAATAAAAAAATTAAATTACCATGATATTTGGAGCTTGCTCTACATGTCCTCCTAGAGGTGTAACTATGTCTGGGTCAGGGCTGAAAGTCGCACTAACAAAGTCCTACAGGATCAAATTTAAAGCATGTATACTTGACTTAGGTTAAAATATATATATTCAAGTTTGTACATTTTGTGTAGAAATTATTTTAAACAACCTGAAAATTAGAGGCCTCACGAGTAGCTGCAACATCTAATGTTTTCCCGATGCCCATTCTCATTGTGGTATCAACCTAGACATGCATGTAGACATTTAATGCTTATAATATTTACAAGTGTACATGCACATTTCATAGATAGTGAATTCAAAATTCATAATTGTAACTATACTAATGTAAGTTAACAATTTGCAATATAAATGTACTTGCCCCTGATCTACGATGCCCGATAGTGGAGGAGTGCTCGACAACCCCTCGGGTGGAATCGACGTGGAAGCCGATTGACTCCCCTAAACCAACATAAATATTTTAAACATATGTTCATGATTCAATTATAAATTTAAAACTCAAGTTAAAAATCATTTCATATATAATTTAAAAAATTGAAATCAAAATACCCCATAAGGGTTGCCGACTAGGACTGGTGTCGATGTATGTACTCATGGAGCGGATGATTGCCCCATCGTTAGTGTCATCTGTACACCAAACAGTTTGATTGCTAAAATGTATTACAAACTTTTCTTTGATATATACATTCATCAAAATTCTTATAAAATGAATGTGTAGATGCATATTTATACATCTGTCGCAGTGTCCTTAGGGTGATGGTCTACTGTAAGAAATTCTATAGATGAACTAATGTGACCAAGTGAACCACCAGAATCTCCACGTCCACCCAAACCAGGTGTGGCTTGATCATGTCTATAGCATAATTGATGGAAACTAGTACATACATGTGGGACGAGCCTCGACACTCTAGATATTCCTCAAAAAATACAATGGGCACTCCCAATTAGCGTGTGGTGGACTATCAAAAACCATATACCATCGATCCCAAAAATTTGCACTCATTTGTGGATGTATGCACCACCTCATGGATATTCTAGATTTATTGGGAGGAATGGGCTGTCAAGTAACAGGGTCGAGAAAGTAAGGGGCTATGTGGGCTTTTGTTATTTTAAGGTCTTAAATTTGTTTGTAAGAGAGATCGTCTGCATAAAATTGTCTCATCTACTCTCTCTCTCATCGTTGCCTATCTAGATTAGAATCAATAGTCCTGATGGCATCCACAACGTTTTGCATCACAGATGAAAAACGTCTCACGTGTGGTGGAATCAATGCTTGATTCTGCATAGCATTGATTTGATTTTGAATGGATGCAACCTGATCATTTATGTGTGCTCGCAAGCAAGCGTCATCAGATGCAACAGGTGTTGGAGGTGGGATATTAGGTTGAGTAGGTGGAGGGGGAGGTGGAGGTGGTTGAGGTGGTGGATTGATGATATCATCTATGTTAAATTGATCCATGATATTAGATATAAGTGTGCACTTGCATTAAATTATACAAAATTAACATACAAACTTAAAAAATTACAAGAAATAGTTAAATTTGAAATGCACATGCAAATTTGTTTAAATAGGATGTGCATACATATACATACACATACATATACATTGATTGAACTTGAGCATGTGCATACAAAATTCAAAATTTAACATGTACATACATTTAAAATAAAAAATACGATGCATAATTTGCATGCATACATCATTCAACTAAACTATGTACATACATACAAATTTCAAAATTTAAGATCTAGAACTATACACAATTTTAATACATGTACATACTAAAAAATAAACTTGAAACATTAAAAAAAAACTCATTTTATTTTATATTACAATTTTCCAACAGGAGAAATCATGATCTAGTAGATAGTCATAAAATATATACTATTATAAATTCATCATTATAAGTTCATAAATTCCACCAAATTCATAAATTCATGTCACTAAAAATATCCATCTGGAACCAAAATCATAAATTCACGTCACTAAAAATATCCATCTAACCAAATTTATAAATTCATCACACAAAATATCCATTTAACCAAATTCATAAATTCATAACTATAAGATCATTGTCTTAATTTAGAAACTATTGTGGATCTCTACTGCATCTCTTCATTTCTTTGCATTTTCCTTTTCAAAATTGGAAGTTCTCCTCTCCTCTAGCCATTGTTGATGCTCATCTAAGATCCCATCCATATCCCTAACAACATCAACAATGGTTTGCATCAAACATCCTCACAGGTGGTGTGACACATTCTTCATTTTGAATAATGTTGATTTGATCTTGGATGGTTCTAACATTGGCATTGATTTGTGCTTGCAAATGAGCACCATCAATTTTAGGTGGTGGAGGTGGGGGGTTATGAGGTGGAGTGGGTGGAGGTGGAGGTGAAGGTGAAGGTGGTGGAGATGGATGGCGTGGAGGTGGATTGCAATTTTTTTTGAATCGATCGATGTGATCTCTAAGATATGAGTGAACTTGCATTAGATTTGTAATTTCAAAATGTAAGATACATGTTTAGGAAATACCCTTAAACCATTCAATATAAATGGCCTAATTGAATACAAATGATAAAATATGTAAGCCTCATTTATGTCTAAGGCATGTTACTTGAATGAAAAAACAATTAACTATTAATATAGGACAATTTATGAATGCTATAGGGTTTACGGTTTAGAGTTTAGGTTTTAGGTTTTAGGGTGATAGGATGGCTTAAGGGGATCTATGTAGTAAGGTCCTAGTGCAAAATGACATGAATTTTAAGTGAATAAAATTTGGTGAAGATTGCCAAGGAAACCAAATTTCATTAAGGTCTAAGGCAACTTCACCAAATTTTATTCACTTGAGCCATGCCATTTTGTCCTAGGAACTTACTAGACATAGATCCCCTTAAGCCATCCTATCACCCTAAACCTTAAATTGATCAACTTAGATCATGAAATATCATTCATATTATAATCTTGCATGATCTTATTATTGTTAAATTTGGTTTCCTTGGGAGTAAAAGCACAAAGCTGTGTCACACTTTCAATCAACTTATCAACACAACTGAATTTAAGTATTTCTAACTAAAAATCAATTTTGGTCAAACATATGATCTAGTAAGATTCATTCTAGCTAAGTTATATACTTCCATAACTTTTTCAACTAAAATTGTTGGCTAAAAATATATGGAGCACCACTTTGAGTTGAATTTACCAAAAAAAAAAATTATTTAAATTTTTTGAAGTTTTAATAACTCCTACTAATGTAAATAACATTTTTTAGAAAATATAAAAATACCCTTTTGTAGATTCATAAGTGTAATTTTCAAAAATATATTTATTTTAATAGTTTAATTATTATTTATATTTTATTTTTTATTTTTACTAAAAGTAGGTTATCAACACAAAATATTAGGTTGATTACGATGCCAAGGAAAAATACTAAAACTTATTAAAAAAATTGAAAAAAATATGATGCACTAGATAAAAGAATCTCTTTCAAGATGGTATACTTTTTTTTCCATTTTAGATAAATATTTAATATGAAAGTGATGTTCGATGGAAACAACCATTTTTTGATTCACGCACATTTTAATATTTATTTAAAAATATATATTTATCAAAATTATAAAAAACAAATATCCATGCACTAAAGTTTCATGTTATAAATACACAAAAAAAATTTGAAAGAAAAAAAAAATTACTATAAAATATTTGATGTCTCATGCAACTTCATTTTTCAGCATTTTATCAACAACTAAATTATAGTGTTAATTTATTAAAAACTAGTTTAAAATATTTTTAAAAAAATATAAACATAAAATATACTAAAAAATACACATTTTACTATTTTACATCATTTCAAAATTCAAAACTTATATGCCACTTTTTAGTGATTCAAGTTTAAAAGCTAGATTAGTGTTGGTCGTTTCCTTTATAAAGTGTGACACAACTTTGTGCTTTTACCCTTGGGAAACTTCACCAAATTTTGAGAACTTATTTGATTCCTTTAAGAAATGTAATATTAAAACACCTTAAGACATCCTAAAGTATGGCTTAAGGGGATCTATGTAGTAAGGTCTTGGTACAAAATGACATGGCTTAAGTGAATAAAATTTGTGAAGATGCCTAAGGCAACCAAATTTCATTAAGGTCCTAGGCAACTTCACCAAATTTTACTCACTTGAGTCATGTCAGTTTGTCTTAGGACCTTACTAGACATAGATCCCCTTAAGCCATCCTATCACCCTAAACCGTAAATCGATCAACCTAGATCATGATTTATCTCATTCATAGTATAATCTTGCACAATCTTATTATTGTTAAATTTGGTTGCCTTGGGCAACTTCACCAAATTTTGAGAACTTATTTGATCCCCTTAAGAAATGTCATATTAGGACCCCTTAAGACATCAATTTACGGTTTAGGGTGATAGGATGGCTTAAGGGGATCTATGTCTAGTGAGGTCCTAGGACAAAATTACATGGTTCAAGTGAATAAGATTTGGTGAAGTTGCCCAAGGCAACCAAATTTCATTAAGAGCCTAAGAAAAAATGATGGCTTTAGGGTTTAGGGTTTAGAGTTTAGAGTTTAGGGTTTAGGGTAATAGGATAGCTTAAGGGGATCTATGTAGTAAGGTCCTATGACAAAATTACATGGCTTAAGGGAATAAAATTTGGTGGAGTTGCCTAAGGCAACCAAATTTCATTTTAAGGTCATAGGACAAAATGAATGATTTAGTGTTTAGGGTTTAGATTTTAGAGTTCAGGGTTTAGGGTTTAGGGAACTTAGGGTGAAGTTTTGGTGTCCCTTGGAATATAATGGACTTGCAAGTTAGTGAAGAACATTTTCTTGTGGAACAGTTGATTGAGATAACTCTTGTTTCAACTTGAGTCATGTCAGTTTGTCCTAGGACCTTACTAGACATAGATCCCCTTCAGCCATCCTATGACCCTAAACCATAAATCGATCAACCTAGATCATGATTGATCTCATTCATAGTATAATCTTGCACGATCTTATTATTGTTAAATTTGGTTGCCTTGGGAAACTTCACCAAATTTTGAGAACTTATTTGATCCCCTTAAGAAATGTCATATTAGGACCCCTTAAGACATCGATTTACGATTTAGGGTGATAGGATGGCTTAAGGGGATCTATGTCTAGTGAGGTTCTAGGACAAAATGACATGGATCAAGTGAATAAAATTTGGTGGTGTTGCCCAAGGAAACCAAATTTCATTAAGGGCCTAGGAAAAAATGATGGCTTTAGGGTTTAGGGTTTAGGGTTTAGAGTTTAGAGTTTAGGGTTTGGGGTAATAGGATGGCTTTAATGGGATCTATGTAGTAAGGTCCTATGACAAAATGACATGGCTTAAGGAAATAAAATTTGGTGGAGTTGCCTAAGTCAACCAAATTTAATTTTAAGGTCCTAGGAAAAAAAAAATTCTTTAGTGTTAAGTGTTTAGATTTTAGAGTTTAGGGTTTAGGGTTTAGGGAACTTAGGGTGAAGTTTAGGTGGCCCTTGGAATAATAGACTTGCAAGATAGTGCCTAGTTTATGAACATTTTTTATTTTATGAATAGATTGACTATTTCTATAATAGAAACACATAATTATGTATTATTAAGATTGAGTTTGATGTATATTTTAATTGGATATCTTTTTAATTGAATATAAGATTATTTTATTTAACATTTTTTTCATTAATATTTCCCACTTAAATGAATTTTATGATATAAAATGTATAATATAAAATTAGTTAATGTTGAATCAAGTATTTTATTTTGGATTGTTTGGAATTGAAAGAACCTAAAAGAAAGAAAAGAAAAATATTTAGATTCTTTGTGTCTAGGTAACTAGTGCAAATTGAGATTTTAGACTAAACTAGAAGCCTAATTAACAAGTAATTGACTAGAATGAGGGTTAAGATTTTCAAAAGACAACAAACAACACATGCAAACAATAAATGGAAACAAGGCATGAATAAGAGAGATCAAAACATAAAATAGAAATGAATGTTGAATATTATCTAATTAAGTGACAATTGGAAATGGATTATACACTTGGATTTAGGAATTTGCTAACTAAATTTGCAAACAAACATTGATAAAATTTATGAATTGTAACTATTCTTTAACATATTGTTTTCTAATCTAATTATAATTTAACATTGAAAGTAAAGTTTAACATATTGTATCTAATGAAAATACCTCATTTATATGGCGCCTGCTCTGAAAAATATCACTTCTGCTCTAATTTCCAGCGAGCCCTACTCTGTGAAAGCCCATGGCAAAGGCACCCTTAGGGGGGAAAATATGGCAAAGGCATTTTCTTTTTTTGAAACTGTGCGTGATCAGGTGTGTGGCGGGGATGGCGTTCTTGAGTGAATTTTTGAATCTCCGTTGGCTGATAATTTGGGTTGGAAAATGGCAATGTTGGTCTTGGTAATCGTGCAATGGTTGGCTCTAAGGGTCCGTGCCATGCTGGCGATGGCTGCTAGTGGAAAAGCTTCGTTGATGCCCTTGTTGCATGACCTTCCTCTCTATGCAAGGGTCTTCACGGGTTAGGGTTCTCCTAGGGCTCACCGTCGATTGGTCTAACCCTTTCCAAGCAAAAATCTGAGCCTCTTATGCCTTAGGGTGGAGCATCTTTGCATCCTCCCTTTTCCATTCGACAATCCTTTACCCCTGAGATCAGTCTTGATAGCCTTGTCTGCGATAGAGAAGACTATTTGCAAGATCATGCCCTCATATGTAGATTTACTAAGGTATGGCCTAAACTATGTGACCTCCATTCATGGATTGACGAAAATTGGAAGGATTATTTGGAAGATGAAATCAGCATTTACCCATGTGCAAAAGGGTTTTTTATATTGGAATTCAAATCTACGAAAGACAAAGAAATGGTGCTAAAAACTAGACCTTGGTTCTTCCAAGGGGATTTTTTGTGCATGAAACCTTTGTCCCCCTCATTTGATCCATGAACAAAGTCATTCTCATCTACATTCTTATGGGTTCACCTACCTTACCTCCCATTATAGTTTTGGGAAATTGACTGTTTGAAAGCAATTGGAAATGGTTTGGGGAAATACCATTGTATCTCCAAAGAAACAATCAACTATGAAAATTCAAATTTTGCCCGTCTATGTGTAGAAATGGATGTCTCAAAATGTCTCCCAGTAGAAATATTTCTTAAAGTTGGAAAAAGACGTTGGTGCCAACCAATAGATTATGAAAAGATAGCATTCAGATGTAGAATTTGCTTTGCTACAAAAAATGTTATTGCACAGTGCGGTAAAAGACGATTTGGGGTGAATGCCAGTGCTGTCCCGATCAACAACCCCTCATGGTGGGATGAGGCCGAGTCCAAACATTATGTTGTTGCTCCTCCTGTTAAGAATGCTAGTTCCTTCACTCCCACACTTCATAAAACTACTCCAGCTCCGGCCCCTTCCCACTTGACCATGGAAGTAAGCCAAGTTCATATGTTTGTGCCAGATCCAAAGTCAAATGATGCTTGCATTACTTCTCCTCCATCCTTGGAGGTCTCCAATAATGCTTCTTCTTCTCTTTTTGATGACTACTATTGCTAACTGCAATCCTGGTTCATCCACGCTGGTGGATTCGTGGTTGGGTCAACATACATCCTCAGATGCCAACTAGGCCTGGACAGAGGTGAAGAAAAAGAAAACTCCATCTTCAAAGAAAAAACATCCAATGTCCCTAAGATCCTCAAAGAATGAAGGAATTTTGGAGGTATAATTTGTGGGCACACCCATATTTGGGTTGATGCAAGTTCTATTAGGTTAGGTGGGTTGGATTTAGAAAGTACAATTTTGTTTGTGTTGTTGCACCCCTGGTGGCAAGGGAATGTAGGTACTCTCTTTTTGAACCTTATATTATGGGAGTTGTCCCCTTGACAACACTTACCTATATATAAAAAAAAAGTTTAACATATTGTTTTCTCCATACAATGCAAATGAAATTTAAAACATTTAAGCAATGCAAATGAATTTTCTTGAGCTCGAAATTAAGGTTTTCAAAATAAAAATGATTTGTTTGATTTCAATTTAGGGTTTTATCAAATTTTTTTGTTTCATTTCAAACTAGGGTTTTCAAATCTTTTTTTTTGTTTGCTTTGAATTCAGGGTTTCAAAAGCTTGATTAGGGTTTCCAAATGCAATTTTTTTATTTCATTTCAATTTCTAGGGTTTTGAAATGCATATTTTTTGTTTCCTTTCAATTAGGGTTTTCAAATGCAATTTTTTTTGGTTTGATTGAACAATTTAGGTTTCAAAAGCTAAATTTTGTTTCTAAAATAAAATTCAAGGTTCTTTTTTCCTTTCTATTCAATATCTTCAGGTTTCATTGCATTTTTTCATCTATTTCTGTAATTCCTCATTTCTACTATTACGGGAAATAAAATGATTAAAACACCAAATAAATTTAAAAAAACATGGTAAAATCTATTCTTCTATTAACAATTTCAATAAAAAATGAAAAAATGCTAAAAAGTGGGGGTTGAGGCGTACTTGGAGGTTGGTTTTGCAGTCACTGTCGCCCACCAAATCAATATCTTGTGTGTAGTATAAATGAAGTTTTGTTCATTTAAAAAAAAAAAATACCATTACAAAATGAGATCCCGATTATTACAAAACGAGATCCTGATTTTATAAATCAGGATCCCATTTCGTACTAATCGGGATCCTGTTCCGTGTCCATCAATTTGGGACCCTTTAACAAATGGGATCCCTATTTTTAAAAAGAAGGATCCCATTTGACATTTAGGCTCGGGATCCCGAAGCTAAATGGGATCCCGATTTTTAAAAATCGGGATCCTGTTTATAAAAATTAGGATCCTGTTTTTGCAATGCCAATTTCATTTTTTTGGCTAAGGAAAAAACATCCACATTTCGTGGACTCAACTTTGTCCACTTACCCTATGCCCAATATAAATTTTGGAACACCTTTCCCTATGGTAGATTTAAATCAAAGTCAAAACATACAAAACTATCAACCAAACAATCAATACATGAGTCTTAAACAAAACAACATTATCCCATCAAATCAATACATGCAAAATGTGAGTATAGCAAATATAAACTTACCAAACATGAACATATCAAAACCACACTTGGTGAACAATGGGATAGATATGTTTACGAATCACACCCATGTTGTTCAAAATCCAAACAATATATTGACAACTCAATGTAATGATCCAAATCAAGGTAACCCATGAAAAATCAAGGTTACCTAAATCAAAGAAATTTGTTTCCCAACAATTCCAACCTATAATGCAAAATCTAAACATCATCCCAAATCAGAACATTGTCCAAAAATAATTTGTGCATGATCCAATATAAATACCACAAATGTATATTCCAAATATGCTTGACCAACAACCAAATAAACTATATCAAGGGTATCAAAATCAAAATCAAGATCAAATTAAATTTGCAAAATCAAATTGCTACACTTACTAAATTTGTTCATTCATATCACCAAGAGACATCTCCACCCCAAAATCAACACACTCCCCTATTGGTTAAACCATACCATCAAAACATTAAGTTGTGTTCACAACCATATCAAGAACAACATCCTCAATATCAAGAAGTTGGATATCAAAATCAACAAGATCAATGACCACATCTCCAAGATGAATCACAACTAGATCAATCTCAACAAGCACAAATCTCACAAGATGACAAATGTGAATACACTCCTTTAGGGGAGCCAATCGAATAAAAATTAAACAAGTTAGTTCATGCTAAACTTATCAATCTTCTAGAATCATTAAATGGGGGTGAACCTAGCATCAAGTTCCCATGGGATGATGCTAATGCTTATTGCAAATACCATAGTACAAAAGGTCATGATACATCAGATTGTATCAAACTCAAAGATCTCATCCAAGACCTTCTTGATCAAGGAAAAATAATTGTTGATAACAATGATCAAGATTCAACCATTAATTCAACACTTGATCCAAATTCACTTGAAGATCAAGAAAATATTGAGCCAATACCCATGCATAGTGAAGAAATTCAAGAACCCTTTGCAAAAAATCCATCCCTTGAAATTGATCCATGTCAAGAACATAAACCAAAGCATATTGAAGATAACACCATACAGAGTCAAGATCAAGGATCCATATCTCCAATTTACTACCATGATCTAATGGGTATTCTCCAATCCATACAAGATATCAAAAGTAATGATCATATCCATATATCACATACTCCTCCATCTACCCACAAGATGCTAACTCCTAATGGACATGTAGATGATCTTCATCCAAAACAATAGTCTCATACTCTTGATATCATTACCAAGGAACACGAGTCTCCTACTCTTAATATCTTTACATATGATCAAGGAATAGAAAAATCCATAGACATATCAACAATTGATCATAAAGAAGACCTCAACATGGATGGTGAATCAAAAACATCCTTTGAAGAGCAAGAAAAAATGGATCATAAGGAAGAATCCTATATGGATTGTAAAACATCAACACCTTTTGAAGAAGCATAAAAATTAAACACATCCTCCA
Organism: Sequoia sempervirens; assembly: GCA_007258455.2. Lineage (NCBI taxonomy): Eukaryota > Viridiplantae > Streptophyta > Pinopsida > Cupressales > Cupressaceae > Sequoia > Sequoia sempervirens. The sequence continues at coordinate 50,098 of VDFB02375757.1, read as the reverse complement.
TACAGATTGAAGAAAGTGAGTATGAGGATACCAAGCATTTTCGAAAATCAACAAAGCTAAACCATCTTGAACAAAAAGGAAATGGTTTGTTAGCAGAAAAATCAAAGCATGTCAATAATAATCTCATAATACTAGGGGTAGCTTTATCTAGTGCAAACACCAACATGGGGAGCATGAAGAGTCCTTATGATAAAATAGCCACCAACACTCCAACCATTCATATCATGAATCATCATCCATGCATCTTTCCACCCACTAATTGGGACCAACCACAAGTAAGAGGTCTATATCAAAGAAAAGAGAAAATTATTGAAGCCAAAGAATTGACAAAGAAAAATGGACAAGAAAAATTCAAATGGATACCAAAGAAAAATAAAGAAAATCATCCCTATCACACTCCATTAGTGAAAGAAACTATGGGGAAAAATTAAAAAGGAAGTTCATCCATCAAAACTATCAATCGATATAAAAGAAAGATTCAAGAGTGACCTACAAGGTACATCAAGAAGTTCGTCCCAATCAAATCTCCATATTCACCCATCATTTCTCATCATCCCAAGTTTGGAGAATCAAAGATTCTAAACTATCGAACAATCCATCTGCATCTCGTATCCCTCAACGCATTCCAGCATCCACTTCAATATCCATGGTATCCAACTCTCGTATTGATTGTGTGTTGGAAACAACTCTTTATCATAAGGACTCTAAGGGAACTCTATCACGATGTGCACATATAAGTAAGGTTAACATCAGTATCAATAAAGAAGATGAAAAGATCCAAAGGTTACATTCAAGTGTCCACATCTTAGCAAAACAACTCCTCCAAGTAGGATATCATTGGCACATCATGATAACAACAACATCTATATCAACACCAACAACGTCTACATCAACACCACTAGGTGGTTCAACATGAGCATAAAGGTTCAAAAAAATTTAAAAAAATTAAAAAAATCAAGAAAACAATCAAGAGAAAAATTGTCCTCTAGTGAAAACCACTTTGGCGGCGTTTGGACAAGTACCATGATGAAAACCTAGAAAACAGGCATCATGAGTAAAATCAAGCATCTATGTTTACCATTTCAGGTGGAAGCATCTTATCCCATCCATAATAAATCTTGAATTCCATCCATCTTATCCATAATAAATCCATGATTAATTATCTAATCCATTTTCATCACATCTAACTTATCTTGATCTTGGCAAAGGTTCGGTATGTACTTCACACTTGCTTATGGTAAACATCTTGACATGGGTCACTATCATTGATCCTATCCTAGCTAGCATTATTTGAGCTATGAGGCATTTTCCGAAGAGGCATACTCTATCCAAACATGTTATCCTATTGTTACCTGATTTTTAGCTTTCAACTAAAATCAGGTAACTTAGTGTTTATTCTTTTTGTGTTTTTGTTTAAACATTAAAAGATACATTATATTCTACTAAGTTCATCAATATGCATGAAAGAGATTTTCAAAAAATAGATTGCATTTTATTCTAGTGTTGCAATTACAAACAAATAAGAAAGAGAACCATATGTATTTCAAATGTAATCTTTATTGATAATCATGAACGTAATGTCCCTCACAAGCCCAGGGACTAGCTATCCTAATGCTAGTAAAGAATAAATTATACACATATGGATAACAAAAGTAAATTTCATATAACATGAAAAAGGACCCGTCATTGCTTGGTGGAATGACGAATCCCATTGACTTGGCCTCGCATCATCTCTGCTACTTTGCTTCCATTTGACATCCTCCTCGCTGCTCCTAGGTTTCCTCCATTGGATTAAAATAGTTCTATTAGAGCAATGAAAGATCCCTGATCAAAATTATATGCAAAACATCCATAAACATGTGATCTATGTCTACAAGCATTAAAATAGTAGCATACCATAAGTGTCCCTAAAAACAAGAAAGGAGTGATCAAACACACCTATAAAATGCTTTGTTTATCTAGCTATTTGTTGCTTGTGTAGATTTAGGACAAGTCTTGTTACTGTTCTGATTCAGCTAATTACAACATGTGGGGTAAATGTGGCTCCCACGAGGGTAGAGCTCAACATGCTTCCCTCTGATGTTTTAAGAGGGATAAGAAATTGAGAAACTTGATCAAATCAATGATAGACATGCTATTAATGCATTAAATCAATATGGAATCACACCAGTTGATCAAATTTCATTATCAAATTCAAAAGATGCAACACACAATTTGAGCTATCAAGAGTTCATACTTCATCTTTTCATAATGAATCAGTCATATGGCTTCCATCATGTCAAAAGGAAGGTACATTTTTCTAGACATGTCTTTCAATCATCTTAAGTGGATCCATGATCCATTTTATTAAAATAAATAAATGATTTCAGAGATGCATCAAGTTCAATTATGCATCTCTTAAATAATGAAGGATAAATCAAGGCATGCCTAAAGCCATCATGATGCATATTAGGTAGCAAGAAGTGACAGTCCAAGGTATTGTCAAGTCCCTCTCACCTCAATCCTAATGGATAGCCACACATCACATAGGATGGTGAGCTTTTAGGTCACCAACATAGGCGACATGTGTCTGCCCACTAGGATTAAAGTGAGGAGATGGTGTTTATTTGTTGCACATGATCAAGGGTCTGAAATATTGTGAAGAGAAGGTCACAAACATGTGGGGAAGCAAGCAATTGTTGTGGAAACCATGAATATTAGGGCAGTCCTAAAGGAGAATACATGCTACATTTCATAGTGGGACAACAAAAATGATCTACATTAATAGGACAACAAGAATCAATGAGAAATAACAACCTTGTGTGCCAAGAGTCAAAGACAGAGTAGTGAAGAGAACATGGTGAAAGACACAAGTATACATGATACAAAGGGAGTATACACTACTCACATTGAACCAAATCAAAACCAAATCAATGATCATTGGAGGCATGAAACAATCACTTCATGCTACAGGACAACAAGGTCCAAAAAAGAAATGTATTTCAGAATGCAATGAACAACATGGAAGCAAATCACATCATGATATTAATGAATTTCAAACAATAGTTCCCTCAATGGAGCATCTCCTAAACATTATCTTCAAAGAAGGCTATGTAAAGAGAATGTGTTTCATAAATGAGGCCAACATATGAACATCTATAAGTATTTGGACAAATCAACAACCATCAAGTGATGCAAGGTAGTGCATCAATGGAGCTAACAAAATTCCAACAACATGATCAACCATTCACATCCAATGGAGACCGCATAAAAGGAATCAAGCAGTAGGAGACAAGGTTCACCATGCATTTTGTTTTACATCTAAAATGAAAAACATTCTTTCAATATTGTTGCTTACCAAATGATCAATAGGTTGTTGCCTATCAATAAGTCTAAGTGTTTCATTTAAAGACCAAGCCAACATGATTGAGAAAGAATCAACAAGAGAATTCAGCCCTTTGATACCAACAAAGGATGCATTGGGTGTAACAAAGTAATGCAATCTGTCATGTCTTGCATTATTCTTTCAATGTTTAATGCCAAAGAATGCTACATGACAACAATCTTAAATTTGTATTCTCAAAGGAGGCATACACACTTGCATCACTTGAGTGTGTGACATCATAAGTAAATGCAAATGGGATTCTATCTATACCAGTTTCAAATTTTAAAACAAGCCATTGATATAATGCATACTATAAGAGAGATGAACTTTCAGAATGTAGTTTATTCTATGAAATTGTCATTGGTGCTCTTTGCAAGGCAAATAAACTAGATGAATTTGTAGAGTTCTTTCAAAAGATGGAACTCATAAGGAAGTTTCCATGCCTTTTTTCATACAACACAATGGTAACATGGAGGGAGGAGTAGGAATCCTTAAAATACAATCATACAATTATGGTCTCATGATGCAGGATAATCTACAAAGATCATGATTCTATTGAACAAAGGATGCAAAGACACGGGAATTCAAAAGATAGGACTGCACGGAACATGATCAGCCACAAGCATAAGGAGTTACCATAGTTATTCAGGAACATAAGAGGCTATCATGGAAAGGATAGTATAGTCACCACTCACAATAGGAAAAACACACAAATGTTGAAAGGGTAATGGCTAACATTCATAAACCCTATGACACCCTTGTTAGAGTACAATCCAAAAATGCAGCAAAAAGGATTTCAAGGCTTGTCACTAGTTGCAAGAAGACATGTCATTAAAATCATATGATAGTGAAGAGATTAGAAGGTAGTCCATACATTGAACTTAAACCACTACATGCCTATAGGCCTAAGGAAGGTGCCAATGGCAATCATGGTTTGAGGATAATGCATATGATGGCTAACGGTTGTGAATAATATGGGATCTGCATGTTTTGGTTTATATTGATGCCATTATCTTCTAAGGTTATAGGATCCCAACAATGTTAGAACTTATTTTGGGGTTTGGTATCATGTGAGGCATTTTTTAGGTTTAGAGAGCACTCAATATCTAGAGACAATGGCAGAGTGCATGATAATCTTTCAAATAATAACAAGAATGAAAAAAATCAAAACAAACAGAGCCTTCATGATTCTCAAGAATTGTAGAATGGAAAAGAAGTGTAGCTTTTAAATTATACCCACACTGTGCAATGTCATTGAATCATTTTACAACCAAACCTTTGGGGGCAACATTATCTTTGTGCCAACAAAATTTGAGTTTTCTTTCACAAATTAAAGAACCCATCTGGGTTTACCATGAGATGCAAAATACATAGGCAAGGAGGTCTTTTTCTTTCACAATGGAAAATACCCATTTGGGGTTTCATTCTAAAATGCAAAAAAATGGCATATTAAAAAAACCCAATTCATATGTTCATGGTCGTAGCCTGGAATTGCAAGCTTTCTACAAAATAGGGAAACCAACTTGGGTTTTCAATTTATATTTACAAACAAAAGAATAAAGAGCAATCTTTATCTTTTGGAGAGATTTCTATAGAAATGTCCTTTTAAAAACCAGATTCTCTTTCCATGGTCACGACCAACAAGCATTATTTTCTTCAAGTTCAAGAAACCCACTTGGGGTTTAAGTAAAAAATTGCAAATACAGTGCCATTTTAAAAGCTATCATGAAGTTTTAAAGAAAATAAAAAAATGTAGAAATCCAATTAATCTTTCATGGCCTTGGCAAAAGAGCCATTCTTTTTTCCTCAAAATGAAGAAACCCACTTGGGGTTTGCGGAAGAATTCAAATACAGAGGAAATGAACGAAGTCTTTCATGAAAAAATGGAAAGAAAGACAGAAATGCTAAAGCAATAAAAACCATTTCATTTCTCTACAGGCTGTGGCCAAAGATCAAATTTTATTCACAGAAACAACAAAATACATTGGGGTTTCTTCATTTAACTTCAAATGCAGAAGAAAATGAACATGTTTTGCTTTATTTTCAAGTATGGAGGCTCAAAAGAGCTCTTTTTGCTCAAAAACCAAAATGGAGTGGGTTTGGTGGAGATTACCTGAAGGTCTTGCTCATTTTTTTGGCAATATTCAAAGCATTTCAAAAAACAAAAAGCTTCCATTCGAGCTTCCTTTTAATCTTCAGAGTGAAACCATGGCGGCTGTGAGAAGCAAATGAACAATCATAGAGAGAAGAAATAACACTAAAGTGGTAAGAGATATGCTTATGGCCACGATTGTTGAACATCAAATGGCCTTCAAAGAAATGGAAAATACAGATTTTATACACAAAACAACAAATTACCTGTTATTTTATGTGTTTTTCATCAGAAAATGTCAAGAATCAACCAATCGAAATCATGTTTCCAGAGCTTTCATCAAACCTTCATGGTGGCAAAAGTTTCTTCCAGAAGGCTCGAATCAAAATGAAATGGGTTTCTTTTGCTTTTCCCATTATTTTGTTTAGGGTTTGAACCCTACATTGGAGGCCGATGGGATTTTTTCCCATTATTTTTTAAAAATGAAACACATATTAATGTGTTAAGTGGGCCGATGGTGAGTATTAGGACTTAGGAAAAAATTGCTTTATTTTTCATTTGGGAACATATGCCTTGTGTTCTAAATCAATGATAAGTCCTCCAAGTGAAAACATATGATTCCTCTGAAGTATGATGTGCCTTCCAAAGTTTTTGGACCTCACATAGGCTGAATTATTGGGCCTTTTTATTTGCCTTTGAAAATCAAGGTGGTTGACTAAGTCATAGTCATGTCTTTTGGTCTTGAAGTACAAAATGAAGGTAAATAGAAGTGATCAAATGACTTGGAAGAATTTATTTTTTCTTAATGCTTTTGCAAGCATTTAAATATCATTTAGTTTGCATTTTGTCAATTGTAAGTCATTATGTAAGTGATTTGTAAATAACTTTTATTTTAATGATGTTTATTTAATGAAAATATAAATGTAATCCAAGGATAGTGGTGGGGTTTTTTTTGCATTTGTCTTTTAAATGTAAAGTAATTTGATTAAGTGATGTAATATGAATCACTTAACCAAATTATTGTTTTAAATGCAAAATAGAGTCTTGTGTTTTCAAAACACACATGTAGCATGGGTCAAGGCTGCGGGAGACAAAATTGTGACTATTAGACATGAGGAGAGTGTGTGAATTGTGCCTTTAAATGTTTTGGAGAGAAATGACTATTTTGGAGGCTGTTTTGTCACACCTTCAGTGTGACCTTGGACTTAGCTTGACTATTCTACATTTGGAGGACCTTTTGGAGGGGTTTTAGAAGCTTCCATTTTGGCTTTTGTGCTTCATCCGACCAAAACCTTCTAGATGGACATGTGTGAGAGGAATTGTTTTTTTCTTAAGTAACTTCAAACAGTGTTTTGGAGTTAGTTCTTTCTTTCCAGTAGAGTGATAGCTTGGTTTTGGAGTTATTGTTTAGCAGGAGCAGTATTGTAACTCAGATGGACTTGTGATATAGTGAGTACTTTAAATCAATAAAATAGAACATTTACCTTCTTATTTCATGTTTTATGGTGTGTTGTTAGTGATTGATTAGATTGTTTGTGAAAGTTACCTTTCCTTGCAATCTTGTCTCATGTTTAGGCATCTATTTAGCAGAAAATGCATTCTTATAGGTTATAAGCTATGTTAGTTAATCCAAGTGCTGTTAGTTGTGAAATTTTTGTTTTCCTTCTAAGAGTCTTGTTTAGAAACCTCCTTATAAATTAATTATGTGAAATGCATGTGAAAATGAGTTGTGTGAACACAGTTTTATGACATTGTTTTGAATGTGAGGCTGTTATCAGGTCTTAGTTGGTTTTTGGTGTATCACCTTAGGTAGTTTCAGTTAATGTTCATGTTTTATGCATTTCTTACCCTTTTCCTCAAAAATCATTAGTTAGGTGGCATCAAAAGGGGAGCCAACCCATAATTTGGAGGTATGGTTTCAAAATAGGACACCCACAACCTAAAAGCAGTCCCATGTTACATCCAAACCTGTTGAGTTCTTCCATAGCTTGGCATAAGGGGTGCAGATTTGGATCACTAACACCTATCACAAGATAATCCTTGGCATCCTTTGCATACCCATCCATCAATCCATTCATTTATCCATGCATCCACCCATATCATTCCATACATTGCTAGACATTGGGGATAGATACTTACATCTTGCTTTTGGAATAAATCTTGAGATATATATTAACTTATGTGGTGATCTAAACATTTGCAAAACACAAAATAAAATTGGTCAAATCAATTGTAAGAAAAAATATAAATCACTAGCCCATGGCACATTTTGATGAGAAGATGTTCCTTATCAAGCTTTATCTTTTATCAAGCATCAATCCAAATAATCAATATCAGTTGCATCTACCTTGCACTTCAATGTCACATCAACTCATTCCAACAAACTTTGTTCCAAATTGAGCTTCAAAATCTTGATCAATCTTATCCAATCAATCCATCATCATCTTGGGATATCCTTCCCAATCCTTGTGTTGCTTAACACGTGAACCGTAAAGAAAAATTTGATGGGGGAGATGCCCACCTTATTCTCCTTCGGTCATTCAATAATGTCCTAGGAATCCAAATTGGATTGACTATCAACCCAAAGGGTGAGTTAATTCTCAACAAGGAAGTTCTAGGAGGGGGTTCTTTAAGCTTGAAGGGGTTCACCACCAAGCAAAATCTTGGAAAAAACAACTTAACATTCAACTCACAAAGCCTAGTAATGCAAGCCAAATGATGAAATTAAGCAACAAGTTAAGGTATGTGTAACTGGGAAGTCTAAAAATGTGATGAGGATTCTAGAAATGCAAAAATGTTATCAAAATGTGCTATGGAGGACTAAGATGCCCTTACTGCTGTCTTAGTCTCATTGCTATTTTTTGAGGCAAATGTAGAATCTTTGGATGCAGAATAGGATTCAAAAGAGTCTATGCAAAATACCTTTGGGAGGACTAAGATGTCGTAGGTGGTGACTTAGTCCCATTCTGAATTTATGGAATCTTCGAATGTGGTCTAGAGGCTCAATGTACGCACTTCCTTCTTCTTGGATCTCATGTCCTAAAACTTTGGATCTGGCTTGTAGGTGAGTTTCCATGAAGCTGACAACTTTGCAATGCAACTTTGCAACTTTGCAACTTTGCAACTTTGCAACTTTGCAACTTTGCAAATTTTGACTTCAAATAATCTTCACTTGTCTTCAACCTAAATTTGCAATCACAAACATGCAAGAGAAGGAAAAACTTGTTGATTGTTAGTAAAAGGGGGTTTGCCTTGGTCAAACCCCTTGTTGGTAATTAAACCTTGGAATGAAATGAAGTAATGGAAGGAAATGATGAATGAACAACATGCAATATTACAACTCACCAAAACCTTGTTATGAAATCTACAAACTTGTGTGAGGTGGCTAGCTTGAATGTAGATCTTGAATCAAAGGAATGCTTGGTAGATATAGACTTGAATTGCTTGCTTGAATCAAAACCCTACATCATAAAGGTTAGCTCAAAAACACCCATGACACAAGAATATATTTGACATGATGCTTGAATCTTGATGATGGATCCAAATGCTTGATGATTTGCTCTTGAATGCTATTGTGAACTCAATTTTCTATGAGGAATGAATACTTGAATGCTTAGATGTTAGGATAAAAAATGAATGAAAGGAACCTTGTATTTATACTTATCCATGCTTAATATCCCAAAATTACACCACAACAAGCTAACATATGGATTCATTAATTAAAGGAGGCTAAATCCCGCCAAGATTTTAAATTAAATCCCGAAAATACCTTAAGGGGGAATAAGATTCCCTAGTTGGCATCTTAGTCCAGAGGCATGAAACTTGGGGAACATACTCCAAAAAGGGGCCACTTTAAGGAACATTTGAAATCAAGGTCCCAAGACCTTTGGGGGACAAAGATTCCCCAGGTGGGATCTTAGTCTCAACCCAAAAATTAGGGACACATAGCCAGAATCATTAAATTATCATTTATCCATTGATGTTTGTTGGGATTATCCATAAAAAGATGTAACTCATTAGGATTGTGGATGAAAATAGGACTGATTAAGACATAAATAAGGATAAACAGAGCAAGGTAGGCCCAAACAAGTGTGAAAATTCAATGGTATGCATTTTCCTACGCCACATTTAGCCCCCATTTTAGTGAGAGGATGAACTTGCTTCAAACTCACACTAAAGTAGCTAACCACACAATCAAGAGGGGTTCAAATGTATGAATGTTAGTAAGATAGGATGACAATAACCAAGAGGGTGGACAAGCCCCCAGGATCAAGATCCTATGATAAACCAACATAGGCACAAAGGAACACACATGTGCGGATGATATATGAAGCCATAACCAGTTTGTAAGCATACACCATCAAAGATAGAAAAAGGAAAAAGGAAAAGGAAAAATGCTACGGATCAAGATTTTTTTGGCTGTCCAACGCATTGTGGACCAGGTTTAGGATATTTGTCCAAAAAAGGTTTACAAGTAGAATGCGTTGTCCACTATGCAAACAATATGCATGCTGACAAGAGCTAGTGAAGCTAGTTGTCCACTAGGTGAGCCCAAAGAGGTCCTGTGATAGGTCGAATGTGAGCATTAGAAAATGAGCAACAAGTAAAAGAGTGCAAATAAACACCAAAACAACCTACACCTCAAGATTAGCCTAAGTTGGAAACAACACAAGATGAAAGCAACAAAATGGAGCTCTATACCTTGTCTCGAATCGATCCTTTGGTTGGCCCTTCGATCTTTGATGTGTATGCTCCTTGGATGGCACAAGATGCAAGCTAAATGATGTTGTGAGGATGAGTGCAAATGGATGAAAACATGAAAATGGCTAAGTGTGGATTGAGAAACAAAATTGCAAGAGTTTGGCTAGCAAAATGATCTCCCAAAATGAGAGAAAAGAGGGGGTATTTATAGGAATTTTGAGAATTCCTAAGGGAAATGGATGGTCAAGATTGAGCCACCAAATATCAAGATGTAGGGCTAAGGTGAGTTGAGAACTCACAAGCCCTCACATCTTGACATGTGGCATGTGATATAGCCCTAAAAGGTGAAGTGGACATGAGGTGGAAGGATGGTACATGACATGGAGGGGGGTACAAAGTACCTTGGGATTGGACAAGATCTCCTCATAAAGGAGGTCCTTGTCCCCATGTGGGTGAGAGGACATGTGAGGAATTAAAAATTCCTCAAATATTCTCATGGGGAGATGGGAAAGAATAAAGAATAAGTAGAGGACATGTGGGAAGAAGTGAAGGAATTAAAAATTCCTTTTGGGTACCTTGGGGGATTAAAAAGTGAATTAAAAATTCACATGGGGAAGGGAGATGCCTTGTCAAAAAAGAAAAGCCTTTAATAAGGTTGACCAAGGACACATGTCATAAAGGACATGGGGAAGAGAAAATGAATTAAAAATTCATTGGGGGATGGGAAGAATTGACTAAAGGGGGTGATTAGACAAGCTGATGAGGGGTTAGAGGAAGGTTAGGTGGCTAAGAGAGATTAGAGGCCAACTTGCAAAAGTTGGAGGATGTGACACATCCTAATCAAGGATTAGGCATGTGCACACCTTAATTATGAGATTAGAAGATGGATTAGGATAAGATAAAAATGATGGAGGATGTGACTTGAAGGGAATTAAATAAATGGAATATTTATTTAATTCAATTGATGGAAGGAGGATTAAAGAGATAAGGTATTATTGATTAAATACCTTAGGGATTTGGCAAAATTAAAGATATTAATTAAATAATAGCAGTATTATTTAATTAACGAAAATAAGACGAAAGGGGATGAATTTGGATAAATTAAGTGTCCAAATTTAGACGTCTACAGGTCCATATAAAATTCATACCTCCATGACTATGATAAAGACAAAAGGAAAAATGCACACTCACAAGGGAGCAAGCTAGTTGTTCACTAGGTGAGCCCTAGGGGACCATATCAAAGCCATACCTCCATGACTTTAATAAGGTACAAAAAGAAAATGCACACAACGGGAAAGAGGAATGTTCGAAGGGATTTCACTTAGTTCATGTCAGGTTTTAATCTTAGGGGAAATCATTCCTAATGTCTCTAAGAGATGACCAATCAAAGGATAAAATATTCACAACTTAGGGAATGTAGTGCATTGCATCACCATTAAGAGGAATATAATATGTTGAGATAAATCAAGCTCTTGAAGGACATTATTCCCACTGTCACCAAAAAGAGAAAAACACATCGCATGAAGTAAGAAAATCACATCAAGGAACATGAAATAAATAAATGCATATGAAATCATGCCAAAATAATGCCAATGTGTGCCCCCACTTTAAATAAATTGCTAACACCATGCTGTGAACAAATACTTTAAAGTAGCCAAAACATGAAAAAGAAAAAGGAAAAGAGGGTTGCCACCCAGAAACACATAAGGGATCTATGGATTTAGGGTCAATAAGTTCTTGCTACAATCGTATTAGAGAGCTCATAATTGTCATCATTCCCCAAATACAAATAGAATTGGAAGAATGATACAAAGAGAGAGAAAACAAAGAAAAAACTTTTGGGTCAACATGGAAGAGACATAGGGTATCTCAACACCTTGCATCATCCCCAAAAGGAAAAAACAAGGCAAAAATGAAAAGAAAAGAAAAGATAAAGAAAAATATTTTGGGTCAACATGGAAGAGACATAAGGTGTCTTGATGCCTTGCATCATCCCCAAAAGGAAAACACAAGAAAAAAATGAAAGGATACATGAAAATAAAAGGTAAAGACCAAAGAAAAGGTGAAAAACTTATGATATATAGAAGAATGAAGGTACAAATAGAGGAATGCACATAGAGAGGGAACATCAAACAATACGGGGGATCACATTACACACATGCAATCACACAAAAACAAAGGAAAAAGGAAAGAAAAGAGACTAGTAAAACACATGCAAGTCAACCATCTAGTAGGCCATCCACATCCTAGTAGATTGTTTAGTATATACGAAATGCAAATCACTAGCAAGAGGGACAACATCAAGTGTTGTACTAGGAGAATCACCGAGTTCAACAAGTGGTGCATCACTTAGTTTAGGAGGATCATCACAGTTGTTATCGTCTAAGCTCATAGAAAAGGAAAATAACAAATTCAACTCATTATGCACTTGCTCATCAATTTTAGCAATTTTTTCATCATCATCCAAGTTAACCACAACAGGAGGATGAATGATAATATCCATAGAAGGTGCTGGTCCTTGTTGTGTTGGAGACATAGGATTTGTTTGTTATGGTAATGGAGGAGGCTCACTATTTCTTGCTTCTATAAAGTGTGGATTTTGATTTTCAATGTTATTCTCTTCATTCATCTTTCGAGCACTAGCACGATGTCTATGCCTACGCTCTCTAGCATTTCTATTTCTTTTGCTATAGTTTTCAAGTTGGATTTATGTCAGAGTGGGTTTGTCAACCATAGGTTCCTTTTCTTCTTGTGAGGGAAGAATGGAAGGAACCATGGAAGGTTGTTCAACCACTTTCTCTTTGGCTTTATAAATTTGTTTAGGAAGCATATTAGGACTTGTTTGGTTTTCTCTTCACCTTTTGTAGGAAATAGGCAAAGGAGTTTTGATGGATGGGGCTTGGTTAGTTGGAAGGGATTTAAGCTCAATATTGTTTTCTTCAAGGGGTGGAGGTTCAATTATGGGTGAAGGAAAATTTTCAATGCATAACTTGGCTATGCATTTTTCTTTGAAATTTTGGTAGGATAGGAAAAGGAAGTCCTCACGGGGTCTTATAGGTTCCATGGGATCAGGCCAAACATAATCTAAGGAAAAGTTTCCATGGGAAGACGGAGGGCTGAAGCCACTATGGTTCAAAGTGAATATTTCATTTTTGACTGGAAACTTTAAGCACTTATGTACAAAAGATGGGACTGCATTCATGGAGCTAAGCCATTTGTATCCTAGCTTCACACAAAATTGATCCAAATTAGAGATGATAGAGAATGATACATTTGATTTCTTTGGTCTTACTTGTAAAGGGAGTGTGATCGAGCCCATCATAGCATGATCAAAACCATCATACGTTTTAATCCATGCTTTTGATTTATCATATCTATCTTGAGTAAGTTCATGCACATATAAGAGTTCTTCTATGATCACATTCTCTCCACAGACGGGATCAAATAAAATCTCCCAAGAGTGGGCTTGTTATTGATTCTACGGGCTATGTAAAGAGGACCATCAATTTTTGATTGTGTCTTCTGAAGAGAAAGTAATGTTTGTAGGAATTTTGGTTTGTTGTTTATGAGGCTCGATGTCAATCAATCCTATCATTGTACTAATAGGACTTTGGTCATTAGTATCCATAGGATTTTGTTCCTTATTGCTCATGTTTTCATCATCCATGTCAATGTTCATCACATCAAGATTAGTTTCACTAGCTTTAACAAATGAAATATTATGATTAGGCATGGGATTGGTAAAGATTAGCAAGTTTTGGTTAGGAGGAGCTACAAATTTATTACCTTTTTCATTCACACCTCCAATTTGGATATGATTAGAATCAATGAGGTCTTGCACAAGATGTTTAAGACGATTGCAATGTTCTTATCATGTCCTTTTTATTGGTGATAAGCACAATAGGCATTGTGTCTAAAGCTTGAAGGTAATGGATTGCTAGGGTCAAGAGGTCAGACAAGAGGAAAGGTAAGTATGTTCTTTTTTAATAGCTGAGTCATGATGTTGTGAAGTGTGTTGGGTAAGGGAGTAAATTGTCTTTGCGAATCCCCAAAGATATAAGGATTACTCTTCTTTATAGTAGCTACTTGGGTATCAACTGGTTGGGTAGGCTGGGAGGTGTAATTTAGTTGAAGGAAACTTTTATTTTGTCTTCTAAAAGGTTGGTAGGTGTTTTGGTTTGAAGATTCAGACTTTTCATGATGGGTAGAAGTGGTTTTGGTTCACAACTACCTATGTAATTCTGATAATCTTGAAGAGAAATGCACAAGTGCATGAAGGAAGGGAATTTTATCATGGTAAGCTTGTCTCTTATCTTGTTTTGTAAATTTTATATGAAAATATTTTGAAGGTGAGAATTGGGAATCTTCACACTAATTTGGGAAAAAAGCGATTGGTAACATGAAATAAAGTTAGTGAGTTTTTCACTCTCATTTTTCTTACATCTCATCAAATCAACTAATGTCATTTTAGGAAACATATGCACTTATAAATGGTTAATAAAGGCTTCAACAAGTTCATTAAATGAATAAATTGAGTTATTTGGTAATGCATAAAACTAGTCCAAGGAAACGTCTTTCAAGGATCAAGGAAAAAGTTTATCCAAAATTTTTCCCTCAAGGATAAAGTCACTACACAAAGCGATAAAGGCATTAACATGATTAACAGTATCTCCCTTTCCTCTTTATTTCTCAAATCTAGGGATCTCTATACCTTGTGGTACCAGAGTTCTTAATATTTCTGATGATAGTGGGTTGCTTTTGACATAGTATGAAGATGGACCATTTTGATTTTGATTTATGGTGGAAACTTGACGTTGAATGGATGAAAGGCTTTGTAAAAGGTGGTTAATGATAGGTTCATTGTGTGTGGTTTGAGATGGAGGTGAATATGGTGGTGGTGTGTATGTGTTGGAATGACAAGTGAATGGATTGCTTGTGGGAGGAGATATAAGGTTAGATGCCACATAAGTATAAGGAGCACTAGTGGAAATGTTCAAGGTAGGAAAGATATTACTAGTGGGTTACATCATTGTGGTCACTTGAGGATTGGCATAGGTGGGAATGGAGGTTATGGTTGAATGGGGAGGAGTTTGATTTACTCCTTGGCTTTGCACATTGTTTGAAGCTTGAGCACCATTGTTGGTGGAAGGAAGATGTTTTCCAAAGATTTGTGCTATGTTATGCACAACTTCCAATCCTTCATCACTTCCCATCATGCAGTGAATACTATCTATGGTAGGTATAACAGTGTTAGAAATGTTTTTAGTACTCACACTATCTTGTAAATGGGCTAGGTATTCATGCATTTTCATTATGTTTTCTTGAGGGATATGATCAACCATTGTTTGAACACTTGGAATAGCACTTGTAGGTAAGGTAGCCATAGCAAAAGAGGTATCAAAGGTACGGTTCATACCTAGTGAACTATTACCAACACTAGGAGTAAGAGAGCTTGATAACCCAAGGTCCACAATGAGTGTTTTATCATGGGATGCCATGAATCTTGCACTTCATCTAACCATTGTATTAGCAATGGGACACCAAGTAGTATAGCTCATGTAAGGGAGAAACCAAAGGAAGTGTAATGAACACAATATCCTATGCTTACAATTACACTTAAAATGAAAGAAATTGGAGTAACAATAATTCTACAAACTATAACAAAAAATTGAATGCAACAAACGGAAGCAGAAAAAAGCAATTTCAAACCCTAAAAGTAATAAAGTCAAATTCAACAGGAACTAAGATGCCAGTAAGGGAATCTTATTCCTATTGGTGATATTTTGAAGTTCTAGAAAGTGAAACAAAAAGAAAACAACACAGACAAGGTTTTGAGCCAAAAACCCAGAGAAGGACTAAGGGCCAGGAAGGGCGTTTTAGTCCCAGGAGAGATTTTTTTCAGAAAAGCAACAAATTTTGAGTTGTTTATAGTATTCCCAGGTTGCCTACCTAGGGACCTGATGTTTAGAAACAAAAAGTTGTGCAAATGAATGAAAGAAAAAGTAACTAATGACAAGCAATTGGATGCAAAGTTGAATGCAAAATTTTCAATTTTGAATGCAATAACAATGTTTCTAAATGCAATTAGGATGAGAAACAATGCACTTTTTCAGTTTTTAAATGAGATGAAATGATGCAAGAAAGCAAAAATGCAACCTATATGCACTTTCACTAATGCAAATATGAGAAACCCTAGATGCACTTTCACTAATGCAAGTGTTGCAAACCTTAGATGCACTTTCACTAATGCAAATATGAGAAACCCTAGATGCACTTTCACTAATGCAAGATGCAATGCAAGAATGAATGCAACCTAGATCTAGGACCTTAATGAACTCCAAATCAAAAAATGAATGCTAAAAAATGTCGGGTTCATCGAAATGAACCGTAAAGAAAATGTCTTAGGGGAGATGCCCACCTTTTTCTCCTTTGATAATTCAATAATGTCCTAGGAATCCAAATTGGATTGATTATTAACCCAAAGGGTGAGTCAATTCTCAACAAGGAAGACCTAGGAGGGGGTTCTTTAAGCTTTGAGGGGTTCACCACCAAGTAAAAGCTTGGAAAAGACAACTTAAAATTCAACTCACAACTAAATGATGAATGCAAATGATGAAATTAAGCAACAAGAAGTTAGGGTATGTGTACCTGGGAAGTTTGGAAATGTGATGAAGATTCTAGAAATGGAAAAATGCTATCAAAATGTGTTATGGAGGACTAAGATTCTCTTACTATTATCTTAGTACTGTTGCTATTTTTTGGGGTAGATGTAGAATCTTCGGATGTCGAAATAGGATCCAAAAGAATCTCTACAAAATACCTTTGAGAGGACTAAGACCCCCTAGGTCGTGACTTAGTCCTACTCTAAATTTTTGGAATCTCTGAATGTAGTCCCGAGGCTCAATGTTTGCACTTCCTTTTTCTCGGATCTTAGGTCCTGAAACTTCCAGATCTGGCCTGCAGGTGAGTTTCCATGAAGATAACAACTTTACAATGCAACTTTGCACTTAAAATGATCTTCAAGTCTTCAACCTAAATCTGCAATCACAAACATGCAAGAGAAGGAAAAACTTGTTGATTGTTAGTAAATGGGGGTTTGCCTTGGTCAAACCCCTTATTGGTAATTAAACCTTGGAATGAAATGAAGTAATGGAAGGAAATGATGAATGAACAACATGCAATGTTACAACTCACCAAACCCTTGTTATGAAATATGCAAACTTGTGTGAGGTAGCTAGCTTGAATGTAGATCTTGAATTAAAGGAATGCTTGATATATATTAACTTTAATTGCTTGCTTGAATCAAAACCCTACATCACAAAGGTTAGATAAAAAAAACACATGATGCAGGAAGATCTTTGACACGATGCTTGAATCTTGATGATGGCCCCAAATACTTGATGAAATTCTCTTGAATGCTGTTGTGAACTCAATTTTCTATGAGGAATGAATACTTGAATGCTTAGATGTTAGGATGAAAAATGAATGAAAGGAACCTTGTATTTATACTTATCCTTGCTTAATATCTCGAAATCACACCACAACAAGTTGACATATGAATTCATTAATTAAAGGAGGCTAAATCCCGCCAAGATTTGAAATTAAATCCTTAAAATACCTTAAGGGGGACTAAGATGCCCTACATGGCGTCTTAGTCCCGAGGTATGAAACTTGGGGCACAAACTCCAAAAAGGGGCCACTTTAAGGCACATTTGAAATCAGGGTCCCAAGACCTTTAGGGGACAAAGACGCCCTAGGTGGCGTCTTAGTCCCGACCTAAAAATCAAGGACACATAACTAGAATCATTAAATTATCATTTATCCATTGATGTTGGTCAGGATTAGCCATAAAAATATGTAATTCCTTTGGCTTGTGGATGCAAAATAGGACCAATTAAGACATAAATAAGGATAAACAAAACAAGGTGGGCCCAAACAAGCATGAAAATGCAAGGGTATGCATTTTCCTACGCTACAACACTATCCTTCCATTGTTGTGTATCCTCAACAATGTTATCATCATCAATCCATCAATCAGATCAATCAACCTAAGCTTGGTTTTCAACAAAATCCCAAATCAGATCACTGAAATTGCCATATCCATACACTCATCAACATCGTGTGAAGAATCCCAAAACATTCATATAACATTCATTAGAAAATCTAAAAACACTTGCGAAATCTCATCAAAAATCCAAAAAACATCAAAATATTGTACTGCTAAAATCCAAAAACATTCAAAAATGATATATCTGAAAATCCAAAAACATCAAAATACTGTACAGCTAAAATCCAAAAACATTCAAAAAATTGTAAAGTCAAAATCCAAAACATCCAAAACACATCAAAATCCCTAAACATGTCAAATAAATAAAAAATCCAAAAACACAACCATGTTGAACTATGAGTCTCTGAGCTTGAACATAGGCAAGGCCATCACTAATGTTCCCCCGAGACACCTAAGGTCAGTCCTTTAGGAGTCCATCATAATAAAATGAGATTCCATTTATTGTTCATATCTCATTATCAATAAGTTGAGTCACTCGAACTACATGGTATCTGCATGTATAATGTAGGCAAGGCTCATCTTTGATAAGCCCTCGAGGCCCCTAGGATAGTCTTTTAGGTTAGGTTCTTGGTTTGAAAGCTTAGAAAATACAAAAACATCCAAATATCGAAAAACCCCTAAACATTCAAATATTTGAAACCCCTAATCATTCGCAAAAGCTATGAAAAACACAAAAATATTTGAAAACTTAGAAAAATCCAAAAACATTTGAAAATCAGAAAACTCAAAATATTGGAAAAACCTTGAAAACCCCTAAATAACCTGAAATAATTAGAAACCAAAAAAAAATTCACATAAAATTTCCAAAAGATAAAAAATAGCCTCAAAAAATTTTTAAAACACAAAAAAAATTGAAATATTCCAAAAAATACAAAATCATCCATCCCATTTCGCTTTCACCCACAACAAACCTTCATCTATAATAAATTGACCGTCACACTCACCCTTTGGTAACACAAATGAAAAACAAGTACAAATAATTAGAAAAAGTAGAACCTTTAAACACAAAAATCAAAATCTTGATCATTATCAAACACGCCAGTCGACCCTTATATCAATGACCTTTCAAACAACCTATCAAACTGTCAACATCTGATAACATGTCCTAGGATTCATCCTTCCTACAATAGGCATTATGATTGGCAATCATGTTGGATATTTATCCTAAACACATTACAACCTTTGGCAAGAGACATAGATAACATTGACTATTTGTTTTGATCTTGTCTTATGATTTATCTTATTGACGCATTCTGAGGACCTCTTGATGATATATCAATGATTTAGAGAGAAAGGAATGGGGCATCAATCATTATCTTTTGTTTTATGTGCTTGTGGGGTATTCCTGTAAAATAATCTTGGCACATACTTGCTTAGTTGTGTGTAGAGAGGTTATTTGGAGTAGATTGTTGACTATTGTGTATTTGGAAATATTTTAACATATTCAAATCCATAATTCAATGTCAGCTTGCAATATTTGAATTTCAATAAATTAAGGATACATACCTATAAATACAAGGTTATTTCACTAAGTTTCACTTATAATTTTCAAGAAGCAAGTTAGTAATTTGAAGTGAGAAAAAGTATAGCAAAGTTTATGATCAAAGGCATTCAAAGGAAAATTTATTAGAGTTATATTACAATAATCAAGATCTATTCATCATGTCAAAGTCTTCTTGCATCATGCATGTTTTTGGAGCTAACAGTGTGATGTAGGTTTCATGATCAAGTCAACAATCAAAGCACTATTTCAAGCAAGAGTCAAAGTGCAAGATCCACATCCATTGAGGCCATTTCATGCAAGTTGTAGACCTTCATTCAAGGACTTATCTAAGGGTTTGTTGAGTGATAACATAAATTTATTCATTCTGCATTCCTTCTTTCACGCTTTTATTCATTTCAAGGTTTGATTACCAAAACGGGGTTTGACCAAGGCATCCCCATTCACCAAAAACAAACAATTTTTCCCTCTTATTTTGTGTTTGTAGATCTAGGTGGAAGAAAGCTTGAAGATCTCTTAAAGAGAAAATTTGAAGAAGTCGAAAAAGTTGCAAAATTTGTCAAATTTGTTATCATCTCACATAAACTCACCTACAAAATTTATTTTTGACATTTTGACATTGCCACCTAGACAAATTGGAAGCTTTAGATATGTGTCAGAGGCTCTCAAAATTTGCATAGAAACTCTAACACTGGACCCATTTTCCCATGGGAAAATGAGTCCCATTCAGCCTTTGAAAACTCACTTTTGGTGACTGGTAAACATAGTTCATCCCTTCTCAGATCTGTAATTTAATTTCTGGTTCTACTATTTTGAGTTTAATATTGTTGTTTCAAGTTTAATTTGGCATAATTGGGTTGATTTTCTATATTTATTTTTTCTCCCAAAAGTGTCTAGTGAACCTGACCCTCGTCCTAAACACAAAAAAAGGAAATCCAAAGATTCTCACAAAGGGTTGATTCACCTAAGGGTTGTTAGTCAATTCTTTTTGAGGATCTCATTTCCTAATGAAATTAGAGAAGTAGGACCCATATTCCCTCTTTGGATCCACCTTTCCATTTTGGGAAGAGCCACAACCTATTTTTCTTTATTTCATTTTGGTGAACGCGACGTTTGAGCATTACATCTTTCTATTTTTGGAGTTCATTTTAGCCCTAGATCTAGGATTTTCATTCATTTGCATTGCATTGTATTGAACTAAATCTCATTTAGGGTTGTTTAACTTGTATTAGTTTACATCTCATTTAGGATTTTAGGATTTCATTTTTTTACATCTTTTAAAATATGGAAAATGCAAAAAATTTAGTCATTTTGCAAAGCCTTTACATAACATTGCATCATCATTCATTTACATTAAAAAATTGAA
The DNA here is from genome assembly GCA_007258455.2 of Sequoia sempervirens. NCBI lineage: Eukaryota > Viridiplantae > Streptophyta > Pinopsida > Cupressales > Cupressaceae > Sequoia > Sequoia sempervirens. Next base: position 29,006 of record VDFB02375757.1, on the reverse strand, counting down.
TAAAAATTGCATTTCAATTGTCATTTAGCACTATTTTCCATTTGCATTTAGACTTAGTTTTATAGAAAACTGTAACTGTAATCACCTATCTCAGTCCAAAATCTGAAAACCATAAGAATCAACTCAAAAATTTGTAAATTCATTTTTCAAAATCCTAAGCTAGGACCCATTCTCCCATGGGCGAATGAGTCCCTGATTACAGATTTTTCTTGCATTTTTGGGCGCTAAATTCTCTATTTCTACATTTTGTTCTACTGTTTTCAGTTTTGTGTTTTAGTTTGCAGAATTTCTATTATCTCAAATTGCTCATATTAAGCTTCATTTGATAAATTCAATGCATCATGTGAATTCAAAATTGCATCTAAAAGACATCATTTTCAAATTTTTATATAGCATAATAAAAAAATTATCTTGTTTAGAATCTGAAAATTACTTTTACATATTTGTATTGCACTTTATATTCTAGGACCGTATTTGATTGCATTTTTCTTATTATCCATTTTGGACGCACCTTGGGTTTTTGAAACTTGTATGAGCTTTACAACTTGGTATCCTATTTCCAATACTATTGTGAGATGTAGTTCAAGATTCATGTCATCCCGCGATACACCATTCACCGTGGATCTTGGGTTTTCTAAATCTTTCACTCATAGTGTTGACACTAGTCAACCCACTATGGATCATATCCTTAACACCATTTCCCATGACTTACCTACCCACAAATAATGTGAATGACGTTGAAACAGTGTTACCAATGTCCCACAAGAGAACACAAAAATGATAGATGAAGTATTATAGAATTTGCAAGAAGTTGTGAGATCCACACATATTGCTCGTAATGCCATTCTTGTCATAGGGAACATAAGAAAGTTGCTTAAAAATGAACAAGGAATAGAGTTTATATGTAGCTCAACCCATATCACTAAAATTAATTTTCCCTCTCCCCTACCAGCCCTCAATACCTTCCCCATTTATGGGAGAGATTCAATAAAAGAAAACACAATTCCTAATACATCCCTTCCTGAAAAAAGGGAAATGCATGATTTTAGAAGATACGATTGTTGACCACAATCACAATCATACTGGTCTTAATAAGAAATGTGTTTTATTTCACAAGAGAATTTCAAGAAACAAACTAATACCTTAGGATACCTTACCTCCTTCACCTTCAATACAACCAAATTTTGAACCAAATAAGAAAGTGCATAAGCATTACAAATCCAAGAAACAAAAGAAGCATGATCCACTCACATACCTAGATGGCCTATTAAAGATATCCAAGATCGAGAATGATTTTTACATTCTTTTACATTAGGGATTAATTGAATTACCACCTAAACTCGAACAATCAACACCACAAAAAAGCGATAAAAATGGACCATATTGCACCTATCATAGATTATTTGGACATCACACTAATAATTGTCGAGTGGTTTATAAAAAATATTAAAGAAGTTTGAGCCTCTTAAGAATTAAACTTGACTAAAATAAATGCACTTTTCTCCTTGCCATGTGATAGTTGTAGGATAATAGCATAGTCACTATTGCATAATTTATATTCATTGCAAATCATTTTATATCTTGCAAGGAGCTCATTTTCATCACTCATCTCGACTCATCCTTGTCTTGCACTTAGTGGGGGAAAGAGGTTAAATAGCCTTGTCCTAGTTTGGCACTTGATGTTGTCCCTTTGGCTAGTTGTCCACCTTTCACATATACTAAACAAGATTGGGATGTAAAATACTTGCTATAGGTTGACTCACATGTGCCTTACTATTATTGTTTTTATTTTTCTTGTGTGATTGTATGTGTGTAATGTGATCCCCGATATTGTTCTATTTGATGTGTCTTCATGTTCATTCCTCTATTTGTACCTTCATTCTTCTATATGTCATAAACTTTATCTTTACTTTTTTCTTGTGTTTTCCTTTTGGAGATGATGTAAGGCATTGAGACATTTAGCTCTCTTCTATGTTGACCCAAAATCTTTTTCTTTGTTTTCGCTCTCTATGTGTCATTCTTCCAATTCTATGAGTATTTGAGGAATGATGATGTTTCCAAGCTCCATAACATCATTGTAGCAAAGACATATTGACCCCAAATCCATGGGTCCCCTATGTGTTTTGGATTTTATTTTGGGGGCAACCCCTTCTTTTTCATGACATAGTTTCATTTGGAAACATATGACTTGGCATAGGGATTTCTAAATAAGCTCTCATGTCTCCTTTATTGTTAGCATTGATTTTTTTCTACTTTAAAGTAATTGATCACAACATGGTGTTTAACAATTTCTTTAAAATGGGGGCATATAAATTGGTATTATTATTTTAAATTTTTTGACATTTCTCATGTTTCATTGAGTGATCTTCTTACTTCTTGCAATGTGTTTTCTTCTTGTTGGTTTCATTGGGTTTGATTTCCTCCAAGAGTGTGACCTTTCTTGGCATACGACTTTACTCTTAGTGGTGATGCTACACATTACATTCTCTAAGTTATGAACATTTTATCGTAGACTCGTCCTCTCTTGGAGACACTAGGCATGATGTTCCCCAAGTTGAGACCTTTCATGAACTAAGTGAAATCCCTTTGAATATGTCTTTTTGTATTTTTTTCATTAGTGTTTATCTTAACACAACTTGTTAACCTTGTGAAGCTTGAACTTTTTTTCATGGAAACCAAGCATAACATACTTTGCTTTTGTATGGAGCCTTGCCTTGTTTGTGTATAGGTGATTAGCATAACACAACTTGTTAAGCCTTATGGAGCTCAAAGTTCATGCTTATTTTGTGGTTCCTTGTTAGAGTTATTAGAGGTATAGCTTTGGTATGGTATGGGAGCCTAATAAGATTCTCTCATTCTCCACCCTTGGGGGCTCACCCAGTGGACAACCGAAGTTTCATTAGCTTGTGTGAGTGTGTATGCTGTTTGTATGGTGGACAACGAGTACCACTTATAAATTTTTTTGGACAAAAAACTGAAGCATTTTCCACATCACATTAGACAGTTGAGGCTTAATCCACCCTTTTATATTTTTACCTTCCTTTAAGTCTTTGGCACTGAATGATTGGGTATCTTGTCATTACTGCATACATATTTTTTGATTGTCTACTTTAGTGTGAGTTTGACACAAGGTCATCCTCTCACTAAATTGGGGGATAAATGTAGTGTAGAAAAATATACCCCTTTACATTTTATCACTTATTTTGGCCCTCCTAGTTGAATTGGAATTAATTGTGCCTTAATTTAGTGTTGTAAAGTGTATCCCTTTACACTTTCACACTTATTTAGGGTTCTCTTAATTAATTGTGCTTAATTATGCCTTAATTGGCCCTACAATTCATCTAAAATCCCATTTAAATACATTTTCCAAAGAGGAAACTTGACATTAATTAATACCTAAACATAATGCTTCACAATGAGTAATGTGTGTCCTAGGTTTATGGACCTAGGACCCATTTTCCCATGGGTGAATGGGTCCTCCCTAAACATTGGGACCTAAATTTAAATTATGTTTTTGGTAGTATTTTAACATATTCAAATCCATAATTCAATGTTGGCTTGTGATATTTGAATTTCAGGAAATTAAGGATACATACCTATATAAATACAAGGTTATTTCACTAAGTTTCACCTAGAATTTTCAAGAAGCAAGCTAACCATTTGAAGTGAGAAAATGTATAGAAAAGTTTGTGATCAAAGGCAGATTTATTAGAGTTTTATTGCAATAATCAAGATACATTCATCATGTCAAAGTCTTCTTGCATCATGCATGTTTTTGGATCTAACATTATGATGTAGGTTTCATGATCAAGTCAAAAATTCAAAGCACTATTTCAAGCAAGAGTCAAAGTTCAAGATCCACATCCATTGAAGCCATTTCATGCAAGTTGTAGACCTTCATTCAAGGACTTATCTAAGGGCTTGTTTAGTGGTAACATAGCTTTGTTCATTCTTCATTCCCTCTTTCATGCTTTATTTATTTCAAGGATTGATTACCAAAATGGGGTTTGACCAAGGCAAACTCCCTTTAATAAAAAAACAAACAATTTTTCCCTATTATCTTGTGTTTGTAGATCTAGGTGGAAGAAATATTGAAGATCTCTTAAAGGGAAAATTTGAAGAAGTTTACAAAGTTGCAAAAGTTGTCAAAATTATTGTTGTCTCATAGAAACTCACCTACAAAAGTTATTTTCGACATTCTGGAACTACCACCTAGACTAAATGGAAGCTTCAGATCTGCGTCAGAGGCTCCCAAAAGTTACATAAAATCCTTGAGACTGGATCCATTTTCCCATGGGTGAATGAGTCCTAGTTAGCCTTTGAAAACTTACTCTTGGTTACTGGTAAACATAGTTCTTCCCTTCTGAGATCTGCAATTTAATTTCTTGTTCTACTTATTTTGAGTTTAATATTGTTGTTTCAATTTTAATTTGGGGTAATTGGGTTGATTTTCTATTTTCTATTTTTTCTCCCAAAAGTGCTTGGTGAACTTAACCCCCGCCCTAAACACAAAAAAGGAAATTTGAAGATTCTCACAAAGGGTTGATTCACCTAAGGGTTGTTAGTCAATTCTTTGTGAGGATCTCATTTCCTAATGAAATTAAAGAAGTAGGACCCATCTTCCCTCTTTGGATCCACCTTTCCATTTTGGAGAGAGCCACAACCTAGTTTTCTTTATTTCAAATGGTGATATTGGCAAAAGGCATTTGGATTATAATTTGGAGGTAAGGGTTTGGTTGTGTCCATAGATTTGGCCAAAGGTAAAAAATTTAGGTGAAACAAGAGAAATGGTGGGAGAGATCCAAAATGAAATGGGTGATATAAGAAGACCTAGAAATGAGGGACCTATACCAAAAATCACAAAAAAGGGGCGTCCTCCTAACCAAAAATCCACCTTTTCCTATTTCATTAGGAAGAAGGATAGTACCACAAGAGATTAGAATTGACCTACAACCCTTAAGGTGAGTCAACTCCAAATTTTGGGACACTAAGTGGTCTCTTCTTATGATAAAAAACTATAAACTATGATTGAAAGAAGTTTTGGGAGAAGAATAAAAGTTCATTAACAATCCAAAATCTAAGATCTACCACTTGGAATGTAAAGTGATATGATAAGGCTATAAAAAAAAATCATTAATCAACAAATATGAAAAGGTTAGGAGAGTTTGTACTTGACTTCAAAAATGTTGTAAAGCATCTTGTTCAGGAAAATGCTTCCTTGTATCCTTTTCTAAAGTTGATTTTTTATCTTGTTTAGGAAAATGCTTCAGGAAAATGCATCCTTGTATCCTTTTCTAAAAATTCAAAAGTTGATTTTTTAGTCCTCAATTTGCACTCTACTCTTGTACTTGCAAATCTTCAATCTCAATTCCAGATTTGTAACAAAAACTAAAATTTTTGGTTGGTTTATATGGGGGTTTTCCTCGGTCAAACCCTAAGTTTGGTAATTGAACCTTAATGGAAAGATAAAAATTTGATAAATAATAGTGTGTGCAAGACATAATCTTAAGTGCATTTAAGGTGTTAAGAGCTAAAATGCAAATAAACCTTATTCAAGTGTGTTGGAATAAGGTCCCTAAATGAACATAAAAATGACAAAGACCTAGTTAGGGAGAAGTCAAAACACCTTAATAGATCTGAAATTTGATTATACCTTGCTTTAGGTAGCAAGTAGAATGAAGATAGAAGATGGGATCACTTAGAAAACAAGTCATTACATTAGGGAGAATGGCTAGGTGCATGTCCCAAAACCTAGAATCCATCATGATCCACCATAGGTATCAATGTTCAAATCATGAACAATGCTTGATATAACTTGGAAAAATGATCTTGAAGACTTGCAAAAGCAAATGAAATCCTACTCGAAGAATTCAACCTTGCTTGCTTGAATGCTATCCTTGCTCTTGAATGCTAATCTTGTGAATATCTTCTCAATCTCTTGTCAACCTAGTTTGGAATGGTTAAAGACTAGGCTTTATAGGCTTCCTCTCTAATTTCCCGATTATTAAATCCTGATAGTCGACCTTTGCAACTTGAATTTAGATCATTAAAAGGCTACCAAAAACATATTCCAGATTATGTTTTGGCACCTAAAGGGTACCCCTTTTCCCTTGGTTGAATGTGTCTTGGCCTAAATTACCAAGACTCATTTATTTTGTGGCCTTTAATTTATTAAATGCATTTGTTAAATGTATGTTGTGGTGTCAAAAAATGATAAAAGTAGGCCTAGGGGTGTATAATAAAGGGGAATTAGGGGCCTATTTGGAAGGGTAAAAATGCATAAAAGAGAGGTCACTAAAAATAGGTCCAAATTAAGTGGGAAATTGTACTTTCACTTAGAAAGGAGTACAATTTTCTACACTACATTTATCCCCCACTTTAGTCGCCATATGACACTATGTGCATATGCAAGCTAAAGGACTTAAAAAGTAAATTATGCTTTAAAAGGATACTCATATGGATTCATTTGAAAATGGGGAGAATGAAGCCTCTAGTCTATTCATATGTAAAACCTCAATGTCAGGAACCACATCCTGCAAAACCAATTTGTTAGTCATTCAAAATCATCTTATCAAACTTCTACAGAGAATCAAATTTAAGGGTAGATGTATGCCCCCTGATTCCACTTGCTTTATGGAGGTGGAATCAGGGTAGCAATCTAATCTCATCGAATTGCTTAGTATGTGATGAGAAATTCTACAATAGGGTATTTAGAGTATAGTACCACATATTGATAACATTAGATAAAATCGAGGACAAAATTATGAATCCAACATAGTAAATGACATTGGAAATGGAGTTCGCCAACCCTCATTATGTTTATTGAATGGAATGTACTTAGAAAAAATGATTTCTTGAATAAAATTGATTATATATGAATGAAAAATAGCAATTCAAACTATCATTTTAAAAGTTTCCTTTCAAAAATTATAATGTTGTAGAGAGGAGTAAACATGCCCAGTTGACGACCTTACCAATGCCCCATATTAGATAATTTACGAGATGAGATCATGCGAGGCAAGTACCAACACATGGTAAGTCCATTGTACACTCTCTTTTGATTCATTTTTTATGTTTTACATGATTTTATCATGAATCTTTAGAGGTTCTAGGACCCCATCAATTTTTTTTGCAAAGCATCCCATTTTGGCACAAAGCGTCCCAGAATGGCTAAAGTGTCCTAGACCCCCCATCCAAAAATTTCCCAAGCATCCTAGGATGGCTTAATTGTACTTTTAATGGTTTTATTGACTTATTTTATGCATATTACTGATGATTTATTCTATTTTTTCAAGTTCCACCACATGCACGACAATGCCTAGGTGGTCGTTTGTTTACCCTTCTCCAGGAGTAGGTGACTTGATTGGCCATAGAGGAGGAGGATATATCATAGGAGACATGCCTATTTTGGATTTATCTTATGTCTCCCATGAGGTACGACGATGCTATGCTATTAGCCCTCATCAAGAGATGGAATTTCAATACATGCACATTCTATCAACCTACATGCGAGATGATAGTCACACTAGAGGATGTCCACCAAATCTGTAGGATACCCATTCATGGACATGTAGTCTATTTTGAGAAGGGTTAGAATTACCAACAAATGTGAACAAATATTCAATATTTTCTCAATCACCTTACAACTACATAGCACATGGGACCATGTGTTGAGTTAAAGTAGATGTTGTACTCCCACACACCCCTATTACAACACATTATGATCATCACAATAGCCTTGGTGTTGGTTCTAGGTAGAAAAGGAACTTACTTAGATGGAGGCATTGTACATACTATTTGACACATGGAGTGATATCAAACTGTGTATTCTTGGGGTTGCAGTATGCTAGCTCACCTCTATTATGATCTCAAGCATTTGTACATAGAGAGCTCCAAAGTATAATGTATTAGACACTTTTATAGGTGTGGGCCTTTAAGCATATCATGTGCATGAGGTTGATAGGCTATCCCATGGTAGTGGCCATTGGTTACCCTTGAGTGCCTTGAGACGGATATGGCAGTTTGGGGATTTATGGTTTTAGAGGGTTAGATTCAATCAACCTGATGAGGATGGCATAGTATAGAGACCCTATAAGACCATACCATAGTGGCTAGATTCCTCATGGAAAATGGTTAGGATGTAGTAGGGCAGGATCTTATTGGGATGACATGATTATATAGTGTTTTCATACTACTATGATTATGTTATGCGTTAGTTTGGGCAAAGACAAGTATATCCTAGGCCATGAGCTACTTATCCAAGAGCAACATAGAGTGGTGCACGCCCAAGAGACATCCGTTGACCTATTGGAAATGTTGTACATTCTAGTGATTCAGAAAAGAATCTTGACATGCCCCTAACATTAGATCATGATGACATAGGCACCACGATAGCCTACGAGCAATGGTAGAGGGTAGCAAGGCTTGCAATAGTCTTCCCTATATAGAACCCCATTGGTGACGCCAGACCTCTTCTAGGTCATGAGGAGGAGAGAGAGGACAAAGCCATGGATGAGGATATAGATGCTGAGGATAGAGCACCTGATATGGAAAACAAGGATGAGGAAGAGAAACTAATGGGATATGCACCTGTTGATATTATAAATGCCCTCAAGGAGAGACCCATGGTTCCTCCTAGAGTCACCCAATCGTAGGTAGCGAGTGTTGCAAGAATGGTATCCTGAGCATAGAGGGAGTAGTGGTGTTAGACCTTCTACACTTCCTACCCATTAGAATCCCGATCGGTGAGTTGGTGGCCTAGGTAATGATGTATTGTTATTTATGTTTTAAGTTTGAATTATGAATTTATTATTATATAATGTTCTAATGTTTCTTATATTTTACTTATTGCAGATGATTACTAGGAGTGGCATGATTTTTTTAGACAGATCATCATGGAGATGATCCACGCCCTACCCCCACAAAATGCTACATGAGTAGAGCATGGGCCACCACCTATAGTGGGGCACCATGCAAACCTATTTGAGCATTTAGTGTGATGGAGGACAATGTATGATGAGGTGATGAGGTCCCTTGAGGATTATAGAGTTTAGGACTAGCAAATGAGTGCTACACTTATAAAGCTTCAGGCTACCTATGAGGAGCTCCAAACCACCTGAGCTTTGGTTGAGAGAAATTTAGTGGTTTTCCTATGGTCAAAGGTGGAAAAAATATAGGGAGAGGTTGGTAGACTACAGGCGGAGCAGAAGCTTGTCACACTACTTATATGCGCACTTGACATGGAGGGTGAGCTATGAGGTCTACGAGAGTGGTTTAGTTCCATGAGCCGCACATGATCTAGTGTCTCTTGGTGAGGGACACCACTAGGCCTTGAGGGATCTAGTAGTCACAAGCCCTATTAGATGTACTTATGTTTGTATTATGCCACATTTTGGTGATGATGTATATAAACTTTTGTGATTAATATATAAATATTTTGTTTTTATATGTGTTCTTATGTAGATTAGATGTCAATGTGATCTATTAAATAGTATTGGTGTAGATTATTTAATAAATGTCTCCATGATCTAATTCTATGTATGTGATCCAACCTAAACACTTATGCTTACATTAGATACAAAATTTGGATGAAGTGCAATTATGTTAAATTAAATGTTCTTATGGTCTAACTGTGAAAAATTAAATGCATATAGTGATCTAATTTAACACAAAACATACGAATTTGAATAGCATGTAAAGAAAGTAATAATACAACTAATGAATAATTACTCTATAATTCAAGACAAACACAAGGAATGTTTTTCATGAATGAAGCAATGTGAGATAAAATAGAAAACTATCTACTAAATCTAACAACATGCTTTAATATACATACTATTCAAAAGAGATGTCAAGTGTAATATCTACACAAATATGCAAGATTGATAGGTTCTTTGAGAGGTCTTCCATCTGTTTCTATTAATGTATATGCACTAGACCCATATTTCTCCTAAATGACATAAGGGCCTAACCAATTTGAACTAAGATTTCCTTTTTCACTCGAGCTAGCATTAACATTATGTTGATTTTCATATAACACTAAATCACCTTTATTAAATGAGTAGAGAATCACATTATCATTGTAACTATGTTGTATTATTTTTTAATAGGTTTGAATATGCTTGAGAGTGCTAATGCATTGTTCATCAAGCATTTCAAGTTGTTGCAATTGTTTCTCTTTATAAGTGGTATCGTCAATAATTCCTTGAAGATAAATTCATAATAAAGGAATTTCTAACTCCAAGGGTATTATTGTGTTAGTGCCATAAACAAGGTTATAAGGTGTATTCCCTATAGATGTTTGAATACTAGTATAATAATCCCATAATGAATATGATAATTGAGTGGCCAATCCTTATTATGTTTGCTAGTTGTTTTCTACAAGTTTTGTTCAAGTGTTTTATTTGTTTCTTTTGCTTGACCATTAGATTATGGGTAATAAGGTGTTGAATGTGAAATTTTTCCAATTTTTTTCACATCATTGTTCTTAAATGGTGTACCATTGTTTGAAACTACTATGGAAGGAAGACCAAAGAAAACAATAATGTGTTCCAATATAAAACGACAAATTGCATTAGCTATTGTGGAACGAAGAGGAATTGGTTCTACCCATTTTGTGAAATAATCTATTGTGGTTATTATAAAAATATGTACCAAAGAAGAAGGATGGGATATATTTCCAATGAGATCCAAACCCCAAACAAAAAATGTCCAAATAGGAACTTGGGCACGAAGTTCAGAAGTAGGAATGTGAATTAGATTGTTATGCTCTTGACACTTGTGACATTTCTTAACATGATGAAAACAATCGTGTTCCCTATGTCTCCAATAATATCCTATGCAAAATAATTTTTGAACTAACAATCTTATGCCAAAATTCCCCCCACAAGCACTATCATGAGCTTCTTGAAGGGCTATAAGGATCTATAATTGCTTAAGACATCTAAGTTAAATACCATCAAAGGATCATCGATATAAGACATCTGCTAGGATGACATATCTAGTAGCAAGTTTCCAAATATGAGATCTAATATTCTTAGTGGTTGGTTTTGGAAAGGTACCTTCTGTAAGGAAGCTAAGGTAGTAGAACAACTTCCTACACTAACCTTGAGAGGAGAATAATGCAAACTTTTACAGATCTTTAACAATTACAAAAACTTAAACAAAAATAAACACAAATATCATGCATACAAAACACAATGATTTACATGGGGAAAACCCTTTTGGGAGAAAAACCCCACACTCCAAAATCCACCTAATATATTATTTAGAAATCACAAAGATTATAATATACTTGTAGAGTGAGCTTCTCACAGGAGTATCACCACTTAGAGATCCAGAGGCAACACAACTGCTATTAGACTCTCAGAATACATCATAATACATAGCCACAATACAATGCCCTCATAATTCCTATGTTTCCTTTTCAACAGTCAAAACACTCCCATCAAGGAATGAGTCGATATTAGGTAACATTAATGGAGAAGGAGCATCAGCTAAATGGTTGGTCAAGGCTTGTCCTTTGATTTCCTTTTGAGAGGAAAATTTAAGATCAAACTCAATTAACAACATAACCCATTTAGCTAAGCATCCTGATAAGTCTATTTTAACAAAAAGGTGTTGTAGAGGAACAAACTTTGTGACCACATGAATTTCTACATTTAATAAATAACATCTCAACTTACTAGTAGCAAACATAAGGGTCAATTTTTTTTTCTATCATTGTGTATCTATTTTCGTAATCAATTAAAGTTCAACTAATGTAATAAACATGATGTTCTTTACCATTATCATCTTATTGAGCCAAAAATGTTGCTATATAAAGGATAAATGGTTTTCCTTGAATAGTGGGTCGTAAAATAGGAGGGGTAGCCAGATACCCTTTCAAACTTTCAAAAGCTTGTTTATAATCCACATTCCATTTAAATTTTGATTCCTTCTTAAGAAGTTGTGTAAAAGGTAAAGTTCAATCCGCTAATAATACCACAAAATGACAGATATCTTGAATCCTTCCTTGTAAAGTATGTAGCTGAGAAATGTTCTTCGGAGGTGGCATGTTAATTATAGCATCAATCTTCTTTATTTCCACCTCAATGCCTCTGTGGGACACTATAAAACCTAAGAGTTTTCCACTATCCACACCAAAGGCACACTTTTTTAGATTCAATCTCATATTGTATTTATGCATTCTTTCAAAGATCTTTTGAAGGATTTTAACATTATCTTGACGAGTTAAGGATCTAGCTAAAACATCATCAACATAATCTTCTAGAATTTTATGTATATAATCATGAAATATCAATGTCATATCTCTTTGATATGTTGTTCTAGAATTATTTAATCCAAAAGGCATGACAACCCAATAGAATGTTACCCAAGGTGTAGTAAATGTTGTCTTGTATTGATCTTGAGGGTTGATAAAGATTTGATTATAGCCTGAAAAACCATCCATGAATGATAATAAGGCACGACCTGCAATTGAATCTACTATCATGTCAATATTATGAAGGGTAAAATCATCTTTCAAAGATGCTTTATTAAGATCACAAATATCCGTACACATCCTAATACAATTTTCAGGCTTTACCATTGCTACAATGTTTGAAATCTATGGTGAATAATCAATAGGATTAATAAAGCCAACATCTTGGAGTTTCTCAATTTCAAACTTAACCAATAAGGCTATCTTAGGATTCATCTTGTGTATCTTTTATCTTACTGGTTTAACATCCTGCTCAAGGACAATGTTGTGCATAACTAGATCTTAGTGTCAATACCCAACATATTTGAATAAGTCCAAGCAAAAAGTTCAAGAAAGTCATGTAATAGTGTTGTATGTTCTTCTTGTTCATCATCAGTAAGGAAATTTCCTATTTGAATCACTTTCTCTTTGTTAGATGTGTCAATTGGCACATTAATTGTATCTCCCACATGTAATGCACTTTGGTTTGGAATTTAAGGAATTCATTCTTCTTTATATTGTTCAATATCACTTGTTTTATTTTCTTCACCAAAGTCTCCCTTAGTGATTAAGGTATAAGTGAATCCTTGTTTGTGATGACGAGTTGGTAACTTATCATAAACTCCCAACATTTCTACCAAGGCTTCATCATGTTGAAAATAATCCAATGATTCATCACTTGTGGTATCAGTGTTGCATTTTGCATGACACACCCTGCTAAGAGAATGGACCTCCTTTTTTTCCCTTTTTGATTTTGTGCTGGCTTTGTCCATGCTCATTTGGTTTTTCTTTCACCTTCGCTTTTGGGCCTTGGACCCATTTTTTCCTTCAAAATTTTGATGGCTCTTAAGAATCTTGAAAATTTTCCTAGGCCTCCTTTTCAAAAATCATGTTGTGGGTTTACATGTGCGGGAGGCCATCAGGTGGATGCCAGAGTCCTTTTGGCCATTTGCAGAAATTTCTTTGTGGAACTCATCTTGTAAGATTCTGTTTGCGAGATTCTGTGATCTTGGTGTCACTTCATATGACATCCAAATTTGTTAGCTCCACATTCTTGTGGCGCCCACATTGATGGCACCCACAATCATCTTCACCTCTCCTTAGCATCCACATCATGGTTCTCCATGAATTAGGGATTTCATGAAGACTGAGGTATCCAACCATATTTAATGCACTAAGGCTTATAAATAGGGCTTGGATATAAATCATTTTCACCTTGTGCACTTTAGAATTTGGTCGAACTTGCTTCTTCTTTTTCCATGAATATTGGAGATTTTGAGCTCAATTTTATTGCAAGAATCTTCCTCGCGATTTGCGCATCTATTAGGTTTAAATTTTTTTCACTCCCACTTGCCTATTCACTACATTTTAATCATTCATCGTGGGTTTTTCAATATTTCAAAAACTATTAAACTTTAAACTTCAAACCCTTGAGTGGAAGTTCCTATATGAAAGTCCATTGGTACTATGCCACATTTTGGCTTGGGAAGCAATGGCTCTTGTATTGTGTGGACCCGCACCATACAAAAATTGCTATATGAGGTGTCATTGGGGTTGTGCCAGAGTATCGATGCAAACCATTAAGGCTTCTGGCTTAATGTTTCCTATGAATCAAACTTGAGCTTGTTCGCATGTGCTAAAAATATTTTTCCCAAAATTTGACTAAGTTCAAAAGTCATTGCGGAAAATTTTATGTGGGAAGCTAGACATAGGAAGCCATTCACGTTAGGCCAATTTTTGGCATAAACCAACTAGGCTTCTGCATCCTTGGCTTCCACATGTGGAGTTTCTGCATTTATGGAGGGAGTTAAAAAATGAACTTTGATTGCATGATTTGAATCTATTTTCTCTAAAGTGCCTTAAATAAAGTCAAATATTTAAATTGCTAAGATTTTCTAAAAGTTATGGAAAAACATATGCAGGGGGTCTACTGTGGGAAGCTATTTTCACTAAGCCATTTTATGGCATAAACCTTATCACCTTCCACCATTTTGGACTCTGTGTAACTAATTCTCATATTCATCCAATGATCAAACAATGAAATTTAAATGCAAACCTTTAGTAGTTATTTTTGGTCATGTGCTTAAAATGAATTTGATATTGAAAATAATAAGTCTTTTGATTACATAAATTTGGACACGAGAATCCTCTTGCGGAAGGCTATACTACTCACGTCATTTTTTGACATATTTACCACTAGCTTCCACATTAGTTTTTTTCTGCATGATCCAAATTGATAAAATTTCTAAGAGTTAAGATTTAAGAGACTGTACATAAGATTTTGCGACATGCCAAATTGCGTTCTCATTGAATTTTCCAAGTGTTTTGTCATTGCAGAAAATTTAGTGCAAGATCCTGTTTGAAAGACACTATTTCAATAGCACCATTTCCAATGGCTTACAAACCCCTCATCCCTACAACCCAGTGGTGCCCGCATCTCCTCAGCCTGCAAAGCTGTAAAACTCATAAATTGCTAGAAATTGTTTGAGGATGCCAAATTAATGATTCCTTTCTAGTATTTTATGTATTTATGATAATTTTTGGGCTTAATGATGTGCTTTTCAATCATAATAACACATTATCTTCTCACTTAATCAATTTGACTAATTACATGATGTTCTTGTAGGTTTTATGGAAGAAACTGAGAAAGTAGGAAAGAGCGATTGAACGACTAAGATAAGGAAGAGAAAGCAAAGATGAAGTATGAGTTTCACGCTATGGAGTTCACCTCCAAAATCGCCTCAGATTTGGATAAGCTATCAGATACTGACCTCAGACATGTTAATATTGATGAATTCAGAGAGTGTGTTCTGGTCAACCCTAAGAATGACATGGCGAAGAAAATTTGAAAGAGCAGGATTTCCCATGTAGCAAGTTTTCCACCTTCTCTAATTAGTCTCAAACTCATTCATGGATGCAAAGAATTCTATCGCAAGGATTCCCATAGGATCATTACTTCAGAGGGATGGGTGGTGGTTGATTTATCACCCTCATCTATTACACTTTTTTTTAGGATTCTTGGGTTTTCAGAAATAGAGTTAACTAATAGAGAAAATGCGCTTAATGTTTGGAAAGAAGGTCCTATGGCCTATGCTTAAGTGCTAAACAAGAAATGGATGGAGACACCCTGGCCTAATGCAGGAAAGCTTCCCAAGAAGTTATACATAAGTGACTTCATGGAAGAAGTCAATGATTTGGTAACATTACTAAGCAGGATCATGGGGCTTCTGATCTCCAACATTTTTGAAGAATGGATGTGGTATTTCATCGAGGAAATTCTAAGAGGGAAAACCAAGTTTGAATAGGTGAAGACACTCAACAATAACATACATCATCAGTACGAGCATATCAAGAAGACCCAAAAATTCTATATGACCTCTTACATTATATATGTGCTTACAGCTAAGTTCTTGTACAAAGGCTTGACTTGAAGGGGTAATTTGGGGATGGGTCTAGATGAAACTATTGTCTACGAATGCTACCCACATCTATAATACAAAAAATTCAAAGGGAATTATAAAAGAGTAAATGATACTTTCATCATGTTTATTGTAAAGTCTTTGTCAAATGAGTTTGAGAACAAAATGTCATATTGTTCCAAGGAAATGGTGAAAAACTTTGGTTACTAGTTCATTTGGTTCCCCAAGTTCACATACTTCAGGATTGAGGGTTTCTCTAGGACCCCGTATAGACTGTTGAGGTACCATGCACTAACAAGATCGTCTTGTTAGAGCTTACATGAAAATTCTGTACCGCACATAAGTTGCTGCAATCAAAGCATAAAGTAGGTGTCCTTATCCTATGACCCTTGGGAGAGGGATGTATTCATGTTCAACGATAATTTCAATAGAGAATTCAGACAAAGAAATTCAAGAATATGGACTTATTTTCCACACTGAAAGGGGAGGTGTTGACCCTTGGGGAAAGATAAAAAAATAGGTTGGGAGACAACACACACATAAACCTCACATAGAATACTTTTGGGCCAATTGTGAAAACAATTAGGAAGTTAGAAAAAGGCTATATATAAGAATTTCCCTGAAGCTCATCAGAACTCTAGGCATATGTACAGTGCCTGATCAAGTGGAAGATGATGATAAAAGGTTGGATGAGGTAGCGTATGAGAAAATAACTAAGGCTCTATTGCCACTAATTGACTGGACGAAAGAATAGGAGACCGATATCGATGTTATCACTTGTATAGTGTTGCAAAGGACTAATATGTGGCTTGATGACCAAGTTACACAGTTAGAGAAACAAGGAATAGAGATCACCTTTGGTGAATGGGAACAAGAGAAGGCCTTTAAGAGCGATGAGGGAGGAAAAATGGAGGATGAAATTGAAATGAGTTCATCAAGCAAGGAGGAAACTTCTCCCCCTCCTCATTCTCGTGAGAGGAAGGACACATCAGAAAGGTAGCCTACTAAGAAACCTCGTGCGTATTAAAGAAAGGTTGTGGAAGGATGTAGGCCTATGAAGAAGGCTAAGAAGGCCAGAACTTTTATTTTGGAGACAATTAAGGAAGATCCTTCTTCTCCCAAGGAGAATGTGCAAACACTTTTCAAGTATTAAAAAGGAAAAATATTGTCAATCTAAGCAAAAGAAAAACTTTATTTAACATGCAAAGACACTTTCTCAAAATTTACAAAAATAGAGATTTACCAACAGAGACAAAGTTCAAATACAGAGACAAAAATGTGTGCAAAAGATTGGAAAAGAATTTGTACAAGGATTGGTTCACCCAAGGGTGAATGGGTCTTTATATAGGGTTCTCAAAAATAAAAAACTAAATATCTAAGTTACTGTTTATTATTTCTATTTTTGGTTGCAAAGTGATCCTATAGTGTCTGTTTTTTCCAAAAAAAATTGATGATGTGCAAGTGCAAATGTATGAAAATGTATAAACAAAAGTGACAATTTTGAGTACAATTTTGAATGAGATTTTGATCTAAATAATTGAAAACACACTAATGCACAAACTATTATGAAAAAATATATGTAATATTTTTGGATTTTTATGGGTTTTTAATGATGCAAACATGCAAGATGTAACCCTAAATGAAGAATACAAAACTCAAAGATACAAAACCTAGATCTAGGGTCTAAAAGAATACCAAATCAAAAATTTATGATGTCAAATGTTAGGTTCACTGATATGAAAAGATGGGGAAAGGGTCATCTTAGGTCCTTAATGCAAAGAACTAAGGATTCAAGGGGCCTCTCCCAAAATTTCATTAGAATGCACACAAACAAGGCCAAGAGATTGGCTTTTAACCTTACTCAGTCTTGGGTTGGTGGAATTATTTAGTGTCTTAGGAAGATTAAGAATGATTTAAAATGATTAAAATAATGAAACTATTTGAACTATATGGCCTAATAAGTAGAATGCAGATTCCTGAAGATAAAAAAAACTATAACACTTTGCAAGAATATCTGAGAGATATAAAAATGTACCTATCACCAAAAGTCCATTCCAACATGTGTAGAGGGACTCTAGCTCACCCCTAGGTGAATGGGTCTTTATATTTCCAAAACACATAAAACATAAATACACTCATTTCAAGCATTTTCACCCAACTAGGTAAAAGTAAATAAGTAGTAGCACAACAAGGTGTAACATATTCAAACATTCAAATGGGCCTAAAAGGATAGGAATCAAAATAAATATACTCTAACCAAAGACATTGACTCATAAGGATCAATACAAGCCTTAGGCCACTTACAAAATACTTCATAGTATTCCCATTGTACTATATTGAGGGTCTTCATAAGTTCATATATTGTACCCTCGAGTTTCAAGAAAATAGCTAAGCACAAGTCCAATCCACTTTGGGGATTATTCTAAGTATTAATGACTATCGTATTTTATTCTTATAACAATTAGGCTCATTTTTTTAACTTTAGAAAATGGTTTATAGAACCTCACCATATCCTCTATATGTGAGTATTGAAAAGATTTTGTGTTTCTCAATATACCTGCATACCTTGTATTGACAAGATTAAGATACTAGAGGAATAGGTGTGTGAATTATGTAGTTCTATTTTAACAATGTTTATGTAATTGTATGAGTGGGTACACAAGTCTTTCTATTGTCTTGTTTCCCTAGATAGTTATTCATTGAATGCCACTCGCTTAGGTGAAATAAGGATGAAACCTTAGATAAATATCTACATGCAAACACCTAAAAGGGGTGTTTGACATGTGGTTTGATTTCAAAAAATGTGTTCTTATTTACCTAGAATGCATTGTCAATATTCTTATTTAAAAAGGTTATTATTTGTGCATTGGGTATAATATCCAATACCTAAGGAGTTTTCTTTGAAACAATGCATCTTAAATTATATGGATTGAATAATACATTACTCACAGTAATTCAAACCTTACTAAGTCAATTGATCTTGGTAAATATGCATAAATGACCCAGAAAAAATTATTTCAACCTTTATTATTCAACTTTAAAACTCAATAATATACAAACCAACCATGTAGTTAAGGAAATATCCAAGAATTTATACACAACTAGTTTGATATTGATATGGAAGAATTTTCGTAGGAGTAGAAGAAGCCTTATTTCTAAGCTTTGTTAATTGTACATGATTGAAAGAACTATTAAAAGATAACAATGTTGCAAAGTATTTCACATAAGAAAACCTAAATGAAATATCTTCCTAATGCAAATAATCCAAAGGAATAATAACATAACTAATAATTATAATGATTCCTCATTACCATCATAAATCATTAGGAATATCAATCTACTCATACACTATGTGGGATAGTGAACAAATGATAATGTATTAACATAGAAACTCTTAACATTTCAACGACTTCTTTAACCTAATGGTTATAACAATAATCAATAAAATGATGAGATGATGTACATTTGCAATCAAGTGGAAGAAGAAACCATAGGATGTGCAAAAAACTACTTTGTTAAATCAAATTAGATGATACATGGATAAATAAAGTACCACACTCAAATGCTAATCCATCTTATGTGATATAACTTTAATGTACACCACTTGTGGTACCTGATTGGAACTATATTGTTATGCCCCTACTCCTATAGTGTGTATAGTATTATGAGTAGTAAACTTGTGGATGTACCTTAACTCTTAATTAACTCATATTATCATTATTATATTGTTATTTAGTTATTTAGGTCAGCCTAAGGCCTTATATAAGGTAATCTAGGTAAGCTTAATTAGGGTCTTATATAAGGTTATATAAGATTTCTTGGGTGATATCCTAGGCATAAGTATGGTATATATAGGAGGTATAGGTAGGTTATTATCATGATGTTGAGTATTGTGTTCTTATTGAAGAATATTGGAGGTATCCTCCTTAAAGTGGATAAGGAGGTTTCCCCTTGAAGTGACATATTATTATCAATTAGTTGCATCATATTTTAGATTATATTAAATGATTGTGTAAGTTATTTCATTACAAGTGGTATTAGAGCATGATCTTGACACCATGATGAAAAGACATCAATTTTGAAGGTTATTTTGTGAAACACATATTCCCATATTTTGGTGAATTTTTGTTTGATTTTTAAAAGATTTTTTAAAAGAATATTAAGGAAGATACAATCTGGAATTCAAAGGAATCGGAGTAGAATTGAGTGATTTATTGTAGAATGAGAGGTTCTGCCCAATTTGTTTGGAAAGTGTAGATATTCCAAAACTTGTTGAATTGTTTCCTAATTCTTAATGGGTTTTAAATCAATAAGATAGAATACTAAAGTAAAAATTTCAAAGCAATTGGAGCATAATTAATTGATTAATTGAAAAAATATTGTTTCCAACAATTTTTCTCTCAAGGTTGTAAAACACCTAATATTTGGGAGATTTTTTTGGGAAAGTGAAACCTACGAGTTGGTAAGTTACAAAAAAATCATATTATTTGACTTGTGTGATTTATTGCAAACTTATCTTTCTAGAACTTCTTCACAAAAAAAATTAGCCACAAAAAAGAAGAAAAATAAAAAGAACAAGAAGTAGAAAAAGAAAAAGGGAAAGATCAAGAGAAAGAGAAAGAATAAGAGCAAGAGAAAGAACAAGAATAAGAGAAAGAGGAAGAGAAAGAGAAAGAGAAAGAGTAGGAAAAGAGTAGGAATAAGAAGAAGATAGTAGAAGAAAAAGTGAAAGTGAAAAAGGAGATGAAGAAGAAGAAAAAGAAAAAATTGACATTGAGGATAATGCTTTTGTAAAGAGTTATTCCCCTACCCATATAGTGTTTATAGTGTTATGAGTAGTCAGCTTTTGGTTATCTTAACTCTTAATTAAGTCATATTATTATTATATTATTATTTAGTTATTTGGGCTGGCCTAAGGCTTATATAGGGTTATCTAGGTTGGGATGGGTGATATCCTAGGTATAAGTATGGTATATATTAGAGGTACATAGGTAGGTTATTATCATAATGTTGAGTATTATGTTTTTATTGAAAAATATTGGAGGTATCCCCCTCAAATTGACATATTATTATCAAGTATTTGTATCATATTTTAGATTATATTATTATTGTTCAATTTGTTTGATTACATATTGAAATATAGAAAAATAGGGTGGGTTGAAAAAAAATGGATTGATAGCCATGCACCTATTTCTCCTTATTTCATTCAATATGTGTGTTACAAAGTATTAATAAAGAACATAAATCAAATCTAACCCAAATAATAGTCAAAAGGGAGGTCTAGAAAGGTGAGAATGATGTTTACCTGTCACCAAAGATGTTTTTTTAGTCCTCACTAGGTCCTGGCTAGGGCTCTTGAAAATCAGTTTCTGGGGTTTTCTCTGCAAGGTCTGCACTCCCATATTCTAGTTGGTCACAATTGGAAAGCCAGAAATAAAACTTGTAGCTCGATTTATGTGGTTTGATAGCTTTTTGTTGCAACTTTGACAACATTGCAACTTTCCTCAAATTTTCTCTCTAATGGATCTTCAACCTAAAATCTGCAATCACACATCAAAGAGAGAAAAATGTTATTTGTTAGGTGAATAGGGGTTTTCCTTGGTCAAATGTTGTTTTGGTAATTAAACCTTGAAATGAATAAAAGCATGAAGGAATGATGAATGAACAAATGCAATGTCACAACTCACCACACATTATTTGAAACATTGGAGTACAAATTTACATACTAGCATGGAGTGGCCTAAATGAATGTAGATCTTGATCATGAAACTTGATTATAGATAATGTCTTTGATATGATTGAATTGATATTGAACACTACATCAACATATAAGCTCGAACAACATGCATGATGCAATACATCTTTGACATGATAATAGGAATCTTGATTGCTGTAATAATCTTAAAATATGCTATTGAATACCTTAGAAATTTCTCTTGAATGCTCTCTTGATCATAAGTTTACTATTAGGACGCTCTGATCAAAATTGCTAGGTGAAACATAGTGAAATAACCTTGTATTTAACCTTGTATTTATACACAATTGAACATTAATTCCAAAAATTAAAATATCACAAGACAACATTGAATTATAGATTTGAAATCATTAAAATACCACCAAAAACATATTTCAAAGAGGGGTCCAAGGTCTAAGTGAGGACACGTTAGCCATAGGGTGAATGGGTCTTAGGCCACTTACCCAGGATACACATCAAGCAAGGTGAAATGCCATGTAAAAATAGGGTCATAGGACTAAGTGAGGACCCATTCACCCTATGGTGAATAGATCCTAGGTCACCTACCTAGGACACACATCTTCCAAAGTTAAGTGTTATGCAATGGCATTTACGAATGTAAAGTTTTATCCCTTGAAATTTGCATTTAATTAGGCTTGGATTTGAATTAAAGGGGCCAATTAAGTCAAATTAACCTCAATCAATTAATAAATCCCTAGATTAGTGTGAAAGTGTAAAGGTACACCTTACAACACCCTAAATAAGGCACAATTAAGTCCATTTTATTAAAAAGGGCCCTATATTTAATGTGAATATGAAAAACATATTACAACACTAAATCAAGGCAACATTAGGCTCATTTTATTATTAATTGCTCCCAACTTAAGCGTGGAAAAAGGGATACTTTTTTTGACACTACATTTTGCCCCCACTTTAGTGAGAGTATGAACCCATGTCAAACTCACACTAAAGTAGACATCCAAGACACTTATGTATGCAAAAATGACAAAGATACACAATCATACAACATCAAAGAATAGGAAGATCAAGCCTACATGGTCCCATTGATGCAGAACACATCTAAGTTGTTGGTTTTTTTTTTGTTGTGCACACACTGCAGGGTAGTGGAACCTTAGGCTATCCACTAGGTGAGCATCCCAAATGGGTGGAAAATGAGAGAATCATATTAGGCTCCCATACCATATCAAAGCTATCCTCCTAAAAAATTCAATAAGGCACCACAATGCTAGGCAAGGCTCCATAGGAAAGCAATGTGTGTTATGCTTGGTGGCCTTGAATTTAGAGTTCGAGCTTCATATGGCTTAATAGGATATGTTATGCTAAACACCTATGAACATGGGGAAGGCTCCATAGGAAAGTAAGGTGTGTTATGCTTGGTGGCCTTTTAATTTAGGGTTTTGAGCTTCATAAGGCTAACAAGCTGCATTATGCCAACACTTATGAAGAATAATGCTTGTAAATGTTTTTGTTCAAACAGATTTTTCTTATTTTGTGTAAGGTCTTCTTCTTAGGGAACATCATTCCTAATGTCTTCAAGAGAGGACAAGTCAAGAGTAAAAGTTTCACAACTTAGGGAATGCAACGTGTTGCATCACCACTAAGAGGAAATTTATACACTAAGAAATATCATACTCTTAGAAGACATCAAGCCCAATGACACCACCAAGAAAAGGATACATCACAAGAAAAAAGAAAATCACACAGTGAAACATGAGAAATATCGAAAGATATTAGCGGTGCATGCCCCCACTTTAAAGCAGTTGCTAACACCATTTCTATGAGTAGTTGCTTTAAATAGCCAATGTTCAATCTTAAGCCATGAGAGCTTACTTGGAAAGCCCTATGCCAAATCATATGTTTTTGAAATAAAGCTACATCACAAAGAAGGAAAGAGGGGTTTCCCCCAAAGATAGATAAGGGATCTATGGATTTGGGGTCAGTATATCTTTGCTACAATGTTGTTATAGAGCTAAGAAATTCCATCATGCCCCAAATACTCATAGAACTAGAAGAATGACACAAAGAGAGTGAAAACAAAGAAAAAATCCTTTCGGGTCAACATGGAAGAGAACTAAATGTCTCGACGCCTTGTGTCATCCCTAAAAGGAAAACACAAGACAAGTGAAAAAGGTAAAATGTTTATGACATAGAGAAGAATGTAGATACATATAAAGGAATGCACAAAAAGAGAGAGAGATACATCAAACTAGATAGTATGAAATATCACATTATGCGCATGCAATCACATAAGGAGACATGAAAAATAAAACAAAGAAAAATACTAGTAAGGCACATGGAAGTGAACCTATAGCAAGTCATCTGCATCCCAATCTTAGTCAGTATACATGAAAGGCAGACAACTAGCCAAAGGGACAAAAGAAAGTGCTGAACTAGGACACACACCAAGTTCAACACTCTTGTTAGTATAATTTTCATTTAATCTCATGGAAGAGGAGAACAATGAATTCAACTCATTATGCACTTGTTCATCAATCTTTGCAATATCAAAGTCATCATCTAAATTAATCATGGCAGGAGGTTGAATGATAATGTCCATGGAAGGTTATTTTTTATGTTGCAACAAGGGTATAAATTCATCATGCATTACTTCAGGCAAGTTCATATTTTGATTTTCTATGTTACTCTTTTCTTCTTTAGTTTGTAATATATGAGAAATAGCATGACATCTATGCTTACACTCACTAGCAATTTGATTTCATTTTAATCTATTGTCAATTTTCATTTATGTAAGAGCGGGTTTATCAACCATAGGTTTCTTTTCTTCCCTTAAGGAAGGAACGAAAGGAACCATAGGAGGTTTTTAAACCACTTTCTCTTTGGATTTATAGATTTGTTTGATTTTAGGAGGCACAATGAGATTGTTTCTATTGTCTCGTGGCCTCTTATATGAAATGGTAGGAGGGTTTGTCATAGGTTGTTCTTGGATATTTGGAAGGGATTTTGGTTCAATCATTGTTTTTTCAAGGATAGGTGGCTCAATCACGGGCGAAGGCATGTTTCTAAGGGATAATTATGCTATGCACTTTGCCTTAAACTTTTGATATTCTTTGAAAAAGTAGTTCTCACAAGGTCTAATAGGTTCAATAAGCTCAGGCCAAAAGAAATCAAATGAAAAGTTCCCTCAGGAATACACAAGATTAAAGCCACTATGATGTACATTAAAGATATCATTTCCAAAGGGAAATTTTAAACATTTATGCACAATCGACTAGATGACATTCATGAAGGGAATCCATGGAGAGCCTAACATCACATGAAATTGGTTCGACGATGGGATGATGGTGAATGAGACACTTAATGTTTTCAATCCAACTTTTAAAGGGAGATTTGTTGAGCCAATCGTAGGGCAAGAAAACCCATTATGTGTTTTGATCCATCCTTTTGGTTTTTCATAAGTGTCTTGATAAAGTTTATGCACAAATATGAATTCTTCAGTGATCATGTTTTCTACACAGACAAGATCAATTAATATCCCATTAGTGGGCTTGTCATTAATTCTTCCAACTATGTAAAGAGGACCATTGGGTGCATGTTTGACTATGTTATTTTGTAAGGAAACAATATCAAGGGGTATTTTGGTTTGGCCCTTATGAGGTTTAGCTTCAATAAATACCACTACTTCAACCGCTTCGTCCATATTTTCATCTTTTGTGGTTTCGTCATCCGTGTCAACATTCATCACATGAAATAGTGTGTTTCAGCATGGGATCAGTAAATATTTGAAAGTTTTGGTTAGGAGGAGCTACAAACTTATTACCTTGATCATTCACACCTCCAATTAGAAGATGATTAGAATCAATGAGGTCTTGCACAAGATGTTTAAGATGTTTACAATATTCTATATCATTTCCATTTTGTTGGCAGTAATGGCACTAAAAATTTGGTCTATAGTTTATGGGTAATGGTTTATTAGGACTAGGACCTTTGACAAGAGGTAAGGAACACATATTCTTTTGCACGAGTTCCAACATGATATTATAAAGGGTATTAGGTAGAGGGGTAAATTTTCTATTCTTATTCCCAAAGGAAAATGGATTTGTCATCTTTATGGTAGCTAATTGGTTATCAACTTGTTGATTTGGTTGAGGGGAATTAAGTTGTAAAAAACCCCTATTATGTTTCTTGTAAGGTTGGTAACTATTTTGAGGTGCGGATTCATACTTTTCAAGATGATTAGGGGGATTTTTTCAGATCACGACCATAAGCTGAATTCTGATAATCACAAAGAGTTGTACATAACTATGTGAAGGATGGGAATTTCAACATCTCGAGTTTCGCTTGGATTTTGTTTTGTTTAAATTGGTAATAAACATTTGTTAAAGGTGGGCATCGAGAATCTTAATGTTTATTTGTGAATAATGCATTTGATATCTCTTTATGAGATTAGTAGATTTCTCATCTTTTTTATTGCATTTTATTAAATCAGCTAGGGTCATCTTGGGACCCATGTGAATGTGGAAGTGGTTGTAAAAGGAATGAATAAGGTCATTGAATGAGTTTATTGAATTGTTTAGTAAAGAGAAAAACCACTCTAAAGTAGTATCCTTCAATGATCTAGGGAATAGTTTAGCCAAGAGCTTATCTTCAAAGACAAAATCATTACATAGGGTTGTATAAGCAGAAACATGGCTAATAGGATCTCCTTTCCCACCATTTTTCTCAAATCTAGGAACTTCTATACCTTGTGGCATTTATGTTTTCAATATCTCTAGGGATGACGAGTTGGCTTTGGTGTATTGTGAAGGTTGGCCATTGTTGTTTTGATTTAAGGTTGTGATTTTTTGTTGAAGGTTTGACATGTTTTACAAAAGTGTGTCAATGATGACATCTTTTTTGGTTTTGTAAGGTGGAGGGGAATAAGGAGGAGTGGTGTATGTATGTAGAGGGAAAGTGAATTGTAAATTTTGTGAGGGAGGATGGTTGAGGAGATATAGTATTTGAATGCACAAAGCTAGAAGGATCCCCTATGGAAATACCTAAGGAAGTGTTGACATTGCTAGTAGGCTGAATAGTTGTAGTAACATGAGTACTAGTGTATGTAGGAATAGAGATGGGAATTGTAGGAGGAATTAAATTTCCACCTTGGCTTGGAGTATATCCCAAAGCTTGAGTATAAATAGTCATGGTAGGGATGGTGTTGTTAACACCATGCACATTGGTTGAAGGTATAGAAGTAATGGGAAATGAAATATGCATGCTATGATCCATAGGGGGTTGATTTTCAACACTATTAGAGAGTTAAGAAAACCAAGATCCATGATGAATGGTGTATTGTGGGATGACATGAGTATCAAACTTCATCTCACAATAGTATTTCTAATAGGACACTAAGTTGTAAAGCTCATAAAAGTTTTACAAACTCAATGCCAACCCAAAATGGAAAGAGGGTAAAGTGCAATGCAATGAACTAGAATGCAATATGTAGATGCAATTTTTAGATTCTAAACAAGGTAATTTTCTGATTACACTATGAAAAAACCTGAAAAATGAGTCTTGTAAATGTAATTTTAAAATCACATAATGCACTAAATTTATCAAATTAAGCTAGATATGATGAAATTGATGAAACATAAATTCTGAAAATAGTAACATAAATTTGAAAGTAGCTAGATATTTGAATGCCTAGAAAATTTGATTATGACCTAATTAGGGACTCATTCACCCTAGGGTGAATGGGTCTTAGATGAGGGTTTTGAAACAAAATTTTATAGATTTTTGAGTGCTTTTCAGTGGTTTTCAAATTTTGGTTTGTTACAAGTTTCAGTTTTTGTTTTCTGTGAATTCAATGTAGAATGCAAGTGCAAATTATGACAAAATGACAACCTAGAAAATCTAATTTGATATGCAATTTTTGTTTCAATTTTCAAATGAAAGTTAATATGATGTATATGATATGCAAGATGAATTATTTTTTGTATTTTTCAGATTTGTAGAATGCAAACAATGCAATCCTAAAAACCCTAGATACAATGCAAAGTTGTATGCAAACTAGACATCCTAAATGAGACCTAATTCAATGGAACTGAATGCAAATGAATGCAATATCTAAATCTAGGATGAAAGAGTACTTTAAAATAAGATAATTACAATGCTCAAAAGGTAGGGTTCAACAAAATGAAATATAGAAAAATAGGGTGGGTCAAGAATAAAAAATGGATTGATAACTGTTGATGCCAAAAATTGGCAAGGTAACCGCCTTTATGGGAAACTCAGTTAATGGGGGACCAATTGCACTAAACTGCTCGTGACCTTTAGGTTTTTAAAGAAGCCGACTTCTTTTGTACTTGGGGTTTTGGAATGGGAAAGGGAAGAAGATATAAAAAATAAAGATATAACTAAGGCGATGTGCCAAGATTTAGATGTAAGGCATGATAAATCTATCCTTTGGATGCGATTTAAGGGCTCGTTCAACAATCTGCTAAGTCCTAGAATAACGTAAATCAAAGATGAAAACCTGAATAATTTATCTAATGACATAAAATAATTCCCATATACATTTACTGAAAAGAAGAGTCAAAAGACATGGTCTAAATTAGCAAGCTTATATTGAAATCATAGAAGTTCTGTAAATAAACAATTTAGGACAACAATGACATAGTATAATTTTTTATCAAATAGCTTAAGAAAAAAAAGGCCAAACAATGGCATAGTCTAAGAGTCTTATACAATAATCTAAAAGCAATACAAAAGGCCTAGTGTCTTTCCCCTAATTTTTTGGTATCTTCCGAGCTCATTTTAAGAAGGAAGAAGTAGTATATATAGATAAAAATCCCACTGCTTGGCTGGCCAGAAACAAAAAAGATCCTGTATCACAAGCAATGATGCCTACAACAATGATTTCCTTTGGATGTTGCAAAAGAAAAGATTCGGGCCATGGAACGTAGTCACTCCTCAAATAGATGCATCCCCTCTGAATGATGACAGTAGTCCCAACAAACTCTTGTGTAGACATGTGTCACTCACCCACAAATGTAGTTAGAATACTTGGCAATATGGTGGGGCACATTTCTCACCCTCACCTTCCCTTCGATGAAGTCCCCACAAATGAGACATGTGGCAACAGGTTGGGGTTCATTCGTTGATTCTTTCTCCTTGCGATAAAAAAATGCGCAGTGAAGACACATGGAATCATTCTTTACTATTGGCGCTAATTGTGGGGTCCACCCCAAAAGTGAATGCGGATAGACATACGTGGCATGCAGATGGGGCCTGATTGAAAAGTGAAGGGAATCAACCATGATGTGCCCATAATGTTGAAACTTGGAAGCATGGTGAGAGCCAGTAGGAGAGTGAAGGAAGGCTTCCCTGTGGTGAGCACCTAGCTAACACGTGGTGGCAGCGGATGAAGTTC